>NNCF01126403.1:238119-277887 GCA_002313205.1 Laupala kohalensis | reverse complement strand
AAAAAAAAAAAAAAAGGTTAACCTAACTTATCGAAAAACGTTATGAAAAAATAGTACTTCAATTTAAGAGTAATTTAAGTAGGAAAAAATAAACTATCATCAAATTTAATGAGTTCTTTGTTTTGTGCATTTAACAAAAATAATGTCCCTAAATCATAAATTTGGACGAGTAGTTTAGATTTTACAAGCATGTAAATGAAATTGAGCGACCGCTCTGTCGCCGTTGTCTTGTCTCGGAAATATCATGTCAAATGTTATTCTGGAAGCATACTTATAACACAGTTTGATGATATGTCCGGTGAAAGAAAGCAGAAAATTGTCTTCTCAATTTCCCCGTCATACATTACAATATAAAAACATTTTGTATAATAATAAATATTAAGGACTAATGACCTCGTTGGTGAGCTCTAAAGCCCCAATTAAAAAATAAAATAAAAAATATTTTTTAAAATGAAGAAATGTACTCGGATCATATGATTAAAGACTTACGACCTTTAACGGACGGATATAAAACGACGACGACTTCAACATAAAGTCGAAACGTTGTGAACCTTAAATCACAAAATATAAGAGTCCGTTAGAGGCCGTAAGTCTTAAATTATTTATTTGATTTCATTGTATAATGGACGTTAATTGTAGTATAATATGACTCAAATTATTCGTAATTAGGAGATAAATAAAACCCTACATTTACTTAGATTTCAGATTTTATAAATTTTGTTTACAATAATTTTTGAATTAACACGTAATTTCTGGACTCTCACCATGAACATGAGCCTACACAATCTAGTGAGATAAAAAAATGGCACTTGTGAGTACCTCTCTTTTAAGAGCCTCTCTCTAATTTATGTCTTGTATAAATACGTCGTAAAATATCAATTATGCCAATATCTTTTTATCGTGTATAGTTCTTATCAGAAGGGCACAAGTATTGCATATAACTTTATTTGTTACAAAAAAATACTTCAAAATATTGAACTATTTCAAGAGATTTATCCTAACCACAGAATTTGGCCTTTCTTTTACTGACTTCGTTAATACCAAATATAAATAAAAATTGTTCCTCTATGACATGAATTTGTGTTCTGGGCTCCTCATAATAGAAGTTTCATTTAACAATGTATTGAATCTAAAGAGCAATGGTGCATAGCACCTTCTTCCCATGGGTATAGACTCAGCGGTCTTATGTAACACTTATTCGAAACGGAAAACGAAGGAAGTTTGGTGTACCTATTCCTCTCGCACATCGACTTAGGTGGGGAAACCCCTGACTCCTGACTGCTGCGCACTAACCAGTCCTTCCTCCTTCCTCCAAGCGGATGTTCAAGAGAGAGGGTGACACCCCACAGTGTCTTCTGTCACATGTTATCACGGATAACCTATAGCACAGAAGTTTCCACTATTAGATTCATGACAAAATTTATCAGTAGTTTGGGTAGATTATCGGAAGGCATATGACTCAGTTCCTCACAGTTGGCTGTTAAAGATCTTAGATATTTATGGAATTCACCCGAACATAATTAACCTCCTTAAAACACGGATGAATTCATGGTCTACGGAATTAGTACTCTCAGATGGAAGTAAGTCAGTGAGATCAAAGTCTATACATATCTAGCGAGGCATCTTTCAGGGTGATACGTGGAGTCTTTGTGGTTTTTCTTAGCAATGAATCCATTATCAAATTTGTTAAATGAATCAGGTCTTGGTTACAAGATAACAAACAAAAAGAAAGTTTTTCTCACAATCAACCATTTGATGTATATGGATGACCTGATATTGTATGCAAGGAATGATTTGGAGCTAACAAGCCTACTGAATATTTCAGCTTCATTCAGTAAAGATATCCAAATGCATTTTGGAACGGAGAAATGCGCTACCATGAATCAGAGGGAAAATTAGGACATGCCATCAACTTTCAATCTTCTTGGAAGTGAAGAACCGATACAGCCTCTGGACCAACATTCCACCTGGAATTCCAACAAGCACTTACAATTGACAGCAAAATAAGCACACAAGAACTAGGGAAAATTTTCAGATGCCGCTTACAAAAAATCTTAGAGTCAGAGTGTTTCGAAATGATCGTGCAGTTAGCGGATTAATAGCACCTGAAGCGATCAGTCAACTCTCGTTTGCAGGTGGGTTCTGCGCAAGCGCAGTTCTGCAAAATTGGCATTCCCGCTTTGAAGATATTGTATATTCTTCAGTAACCAGTTGGTCTCCGCTGGGACAACTGTGAAATAACCCTCAGCTGATGCTCCCTCTCAAAGAGTAGTTTAAACTTACGCCACCAAGGCGCGCCAGTGACCGGTCAAGGTTATTCGTTCTCGAAGGAAATATTTCAGAATTCCTTTCACAGAGGGCGCAGCTATCGCCCTTCGCAAACAGTCGTTTGTTTCGAGGCTGTTTATATTTTTTACGAGAAACGAGATGGCTGAAAAATACGAATTGTATCTTATAAAATTAGTTTTTTTGACATTGTTTTCATATTGAACAATTTTATTAAAATTCACATTATAAATAGTGTAAATTATTTCTTAATTTCAACTTATTATTGGCATAGCAATAAAAAACTTCACGACAATGAAATCTTACTTTTTTATAAGCTCCAATGAGATTAATCCTGCTTGCAGCTGATGTCTTCTGGAAGAGTTTTTGTGTTTTGTGTTAAACACAGAGCTTTATGCCAAAAACCAATTTAGAGCCATCAACTCTTGGTGCTTATCAGTTTTGACATACTCCTTTGGGATAATACATTGGTCGCAGACAGACCTTGATAATCTCAACATTACGGTACGCACAACACTGACAAAGCATAGAATGCATCATCCCAAGTCGGCAGTGGAATGACTTTATATTCCCAGGAAGGAAGGTGGAAGGGGCCTGCTACTTCTGAAGAATTTGTGCAACAGGCAGATATCGGTATTGAAGAGGTATTTCCTTTCCAAATCGGAGACGTCATCAGTATACAATGCGATTGTTGTGGCCGATAAGGGCTACTCCCCCCTGAATTTGGCAGATAATATCTTCCAGTCGAGAATCATCACAATCAATGACAGGATACAAGCATGGAAGTCTAAATCTCTCCATGGTAGATTTCCCCATTCTCTTGAGAAAGCAGATAAGGACGTATCATCGACGCGTTGGCTACGAGATAGGTTTCTACTTGGTGAGACTGAGGATTTCATCCATGTCATCCAGGATAAGGTTATAGCAACAAATAATTACAAAAAGTTCATATCTCTGATGAGTGTAGAATGTGTCAACAATCTTCAGAAACAATTGACCATTTAATTACAGCATGCCCCAATCTTGCTAACACAGAATATCTGCATCGACACAACCTGACTGCAAGTATTGTTCATCAAGATCTAGCATTGACATTAGGTCTCCTCTCTAAAGACAAAATCTGCCCATATTATCAATACAAAGCTCTACCCACTATGGAGGATCAGCGTTACAGATTGTATTATGACATACGTATACATACGGATGAAACCATCGCATCCAATAGACCTGATATTGTTGTACACAATAAAGAAGAAAGAACGGCACTTCTTATTGATGTCACACATCCGTCAGAGCACAATATCAATAAGGCAGAATCTGAAAAAATTCCTAAATATACTCCACTGTCGATTGAATATAGAGATGTACAGGCTGAAGTCAGTAGATGTTATCCCGATTGTCATAACAGCAACTGATTTGATCAACAGAAATTGAAGAAATATTTAGAAAAGATTGGTCTAGAACCAAACTGTATACATCCAAGAGATGAAAAATCTGTGATCCTGGAAACATGTAGAAATGTTCGCACTGTGTTGAACATTAAATAGCATGGAATGAGGTTTGCCAAAGTAATGTCTCCTCATATAGGAAAAGAAACCGGATAATCCGAGAAAACATAATAATAAAGTTATATTATAAAAACCAAAACTTATTTTCTCATTTTCTTTATTAGTTAATACTGAATATTGCTCGTTCACTGAATATAAATTACGATGTAGATACAGTTGCATGAACAGTATAGAGGCGAAAAGTAGGGAAATGCATTTCGCTCAACTTCTTTCCCGGAATCAGTGTATACAACGGACGGGTCATTTTATCAAACACCAAATAATAGTGACAGATTTAGACCATGCAATAAATATTGATGAAATAAAAGATGTGGTACGGAATTTGAAGTCTGGCAAAGCATCAGGTTCTGATGGTATTCCAGTGGAATTTTTAAAGGAAATAAATTCTAGTATTTCCCCAATTCTCGTGGATTTGCTCAATTCTTTATACGACATTTCCACGTTTCCTGAAATTTGGAACACATCAATAATTTGTCCAATTTATAATAACAAATGTGACGTTAACGATCCTAATAACTATAGAGGTATTTCCTTAATTAATACTATAGCTAAGATTTTTTGCAAAATTATTCATGTGTAGTTAAATAAATGGATAGAAAAAGAAGGAAAAGTTACAGAATTGCAAGCAGGATTCAGAAATAACTATAGTACAGTAGACAAAATTTTTATAACTACCACAATGACGGAAAAGGCAACTTCCGTGAAAAGAGGTAAGCTATTTTGTGCTTTTGTGGATTTTGAAAAAGCATTTGATACCGTTAATAGGGAAATACTTTGGTATACTCTAGAAAGTAAAGGAATCTCCACAAAATTCCTAAAAATGCTTCAAGGGATGTATAAATCAGACACGGCATGCGTGAGATTAGCACCAGATTGTGTAACAGATACATTCTCTGTGGAAAGAGGTGTAAAGAAAGGTTGCGTACTTTCCCCACTTCTCTTCATACTGTTCATATATGGACTTGTAGATAGATTAGCCACGGTAAATGCAGATGCACCCAGGATCGGAGATGAAAATATTTCAATACCAGCACTCCTTTTTGCCGACGACTTGATTATTTTCTCAAAAACACAAGCAGGTTTACAAAGAAGTTTAGATGAATTAGAAATTTTCTGCGAAGAAACGAAACTAAAAGTTAACGTTAATAAGACAAAAACCATGACTTTTAAAAATGGGTGGGTCTACAGTAAGAATGAAACTTGGTCGTATAAACGAGAAACGCTAGAAAACGTTAAAGAATACATATATTTAGGAGTAACCATCTGCATGAACGTAACTTGGACGAGACATATGGAGAAAGCTCGACGAAAAGGCAAATACATTTTAAGTACAATAACAAAATCAAAAATTACAATTCCTGAAATTGCACCAAGACTCATGGATAAAATGTTTCAATCTCTACTCATCCCGGGAATTTCGCACGGAGCGGAAATATGGGGCGCGGGGAATAACGATATTTTAAACTCGCTTCAAACGAAATATCTTAAAATGGTAACGGGCATTGCTCAATGCACAGCAAACAGTGGCATTTTATGGGAATTTGGGTTGCTTCCCATTGAACTAACTCTACAATTAAGAGCAATTAAATATTGGCTTTCGATAAGAGCAGGTACCAGTAACCCACTTGTAACTCAATCTTACCATTGTAATACAGAAGGAAAATGGGACAGGCCAATTAAAAATTTAATTCATAAAGCAGGAATCACTTGTGTGAGCCAGAATAGTCCATCGTTAAACAACCTAAAAGATATTAAGAGAAAACTCCAAGACTTATACCGTCGTGAAATAGAAACTAACAGACTGGAAAAGAGGTCACTTATCGTGCAAACCTTAGTAGCTGGAAAATCGGGCAGAAAACCATACATTGACTGTCTCAAATCAAAAGAACGATCGGGCTACGGATGGTTTCGTGTAGGAGGGTGGAAATTAAGAAAACTGAGGGGGGATCGAGACTCTATTTGCCCACTTTGCGGGGATCAAAATGAAGATTGGATTCACATTTTACTAACATGCCCGAAAACGGATCAAAAACGATCTTTTATCCAAGTTGGTGCATTCCAAAATTATCACATTAACGTAGATTTAGCCATTGCGATAATGAGGGACAATAGAGTATCTGTAGTGCAGTCCCTGGGTCAGTTCCTAAGCTATGTGAGGGACATGAGAGAAAGAGTAATATGCGCTGAAACCACTGATTCAAATGAACCGTGATTCTGCCGCTTCCTCTTTTTCTTTTGTTTCAGGCGGAGACATGTTGAGAAGACCTTCCAAGGCATTACGTCAATTATATGTTTTTTTAAAGTATTGTAAATAATTGAATTTTATTTTAATCTTTATTTCTATGGCAAAACTGGTATATTTTACATTATAATTTATTTCTCTTATTTAATTATCGTTTGTAAATATATTTATATTAATTGTATATATTCGTGTCCTGACCGTTGGTTTCCCGTGGTTCCCAACGGTGCTCATTTAATCGTCACAATGTAACCGTCACAATGTGTTCATTTATTCGTAAACTATAGTAAAATTTCAACAAACTAACATTTCAACCGAATTTTACCTTTCAAATTAGAATGTAGAGAAATCGTTCCTTAGTGAGTAGTAATTCATTTCAATTCAAAAGGACATTACTTTTAAATAAAATATACAATATATATGTGCGCCTTACAGAAGCCCTAAATGTACCGTTGGCTGTGAATACTATACCCTAGTATTCACTCTTAATGAACTGAAACAGTAACTAAAAATAGAAATATTAATCGATTTCGATTATTTGACAGGTAAATGATATTAGTATCGAAAAACAAAGTGATAATAAATAATAAGAAGAATTTTTTCTGTCATGGCTATTTTCTTTAAAATTTTAATTTTAAATCTCAGCTATTGCTAAATACTCTTAAGTGACTGTTTCGTTCATAGAACACCGTTGGGAACCACGGAAAAACAACGGTTAGGGCAAGCGCGTTAGGTATAAGATGAAGAATCTGGTTGGTAACTGAAAACCTGTAACAGAACAAAAAAAAATCGGCGGCAGAATCAAATAAATTCATAGAAAGAATATATACTTATTTGCATATTCGCAGGGCAAATAACATGCATACATACCAACACACCCAAATAAATATTGTTTACATATTTACCTATATATACGTAGTACCCGTATCCGCATATGTACATTTTTTTAAATAAATGAAAACATACTAAAATAGAATACTAATTTTACTACAACTACTATCACTTATAATATAATAATTTAAACAGATTAAAATTAAGTGTGTTTATTCTGGTCAATCTCCTCCATCAGTTCCGCCTCCCCCTTTTTTTCTAATCATACTCAGAAACTTGCCAAGGAGTAAAGTAACGAAGATTCTATTATCTCGCATTATTTCAAAAGCGAGAGAGTAATTTCTTAGTGGTTTACGATCGTATCCGCCCTCAAGAAGCCATTTTCTTCTACCTATTTCACTGTTAACGCAATTTAGCAGAATGTGGACCCAGTCTACTTGTTCCGTGCATAAAAGGCATTGCGAATCTTGATACCCCCTCAATTTCCGTAATTTCTATCCCCCAAGTCCAAACCAAGAGTAACCTGCTCTTGCTACCTTGTTTAATTTATCTATGTACGGTTTTCGCCCCCAGTCTCCTGCCACAATATTCTGCACGATGAGTGACCTCTTTTCCTGTCTCTCAGCCGTCATGTTTTGTTTCTCTATATCTTCAAGTCTCTGAAAAAGCAAGTTCGTAATAATAACAACTGAATATCATCATCCTCTCAATTTCAAGATACCGTATAGAACAGTCTCTGAGTTGATAAGGAGACACTCAGGACAACGAACCAAACATTTAATTTATTTACCCCCAATTTTGAAGAGAGACATTCAAAATTCAAAATATTAGATTTTAGATATTTTATTTAACGCAGACATACCAAATCCGAGATGAAAACTAAATTAGTTTGTGAGATACAGTGAAAAATTCGAAAAGTGACAATTTACCCTAATTCATCTCTTTCAAGTCGGAATTTTGAAAAATCAAGCGAGTTTATAAAATATAAAAACCTCGCCAAATTATAAAATGTTCTGCGTTGATGAATGAGTGAGTCAGTCAGTCACTTTCAGTCTCTCAAGACAATGTCACATATATTAATAGACTTTCCGAACCTACCCGACTTCGCATATGAGTGTGGCACGTAGGTTATGAATGTATCAGTCAATTCCGACGCCAAATATTATGACTTCTTTTCCCCTATTTGGAAGGGAAATATTAGTCAACCATTGAATTAGCCTCTACAATATAACTTCATTTTATAAATAACTAAAATCAGAAAACATGAAATTGATTTCAACATTTAAAAACAAATGTAATAATTCGATATGAAAGATTATATGAATACTAACAATGTAGTATACGAAATAAAATATAAAGATTGTAATGCTATATGGGTGAAACAAAAGAGAGGGTTAAAAACTAGAATCAGTAATGATATTTATAAAAAATACATACGTGGAGTTTAAATTTACGCACAGACAAAAAAAAGTATCTGGAATTTACAATACAATATTGTAACACGTTTTGCTTTCTTGTAAACATATTTTATGTTTATATTTATGTTTAATATCATGTTCAATTATTCTGTTATGCTTCTTGTTATAATTTGCACCACCGGACGACGACTTCAACAAAGTCGAAATGTTGTGAGATTTTAATCACAACATATTTTCTGTTAGTCCGTAAAAGGTGATATTATTTATTATAAAGTTCGATAATTATTTATTTAATATGAATATATATTTAATTGTAGTAGAATTTAACAATATAAGTGCAATATTCTATCAAAATTTCAAGTTCCAATCCCCAACTTTCTCTCTGCGTCAATAAATGTGTGTGTGACGTGATGCGTGAGTCAATTACTCAAGACAACGCCCTTCATATTGTTAGACGCTCTTGCGCTTGTTGGAATCTGAACCACCGTCCCCTCAAGCACGGTGGCTCCGTCCCTACCAAGCTCCAAGCGAAATAGTGTGACATTCCCACCTTTGCTACCATTTTAGCCAACCATTTTTCATGTCCTTAATCTTGCGTAAATCACATCAAAACTCTTTGTCGAGAGCCAATATCTTTGTGGACACTACAATCCTACGCTTTCTTTTGGGGCAAAGTGTCTGANTTTTTTTTTTTTTTTTTTTTTTGTATTTCATATTCCCTTAGAAACTCAAACGTATTTATGTCAAGCGTCAAATCAGTGCGACTAGTGCAAATATATTTCTGATACGTCTGTGAGTGAGTGTGTCAGAAAGTCAGTCGCTGACTTTCTGACACATTCGGACTGATAGGATTAAATGCCAAATTGTATTATAAAAAAGTAAAATTTAATTTAAAATCAAGTTTTCAATAGTCTATTTCATCTAATATATTTTAAAACTTAATTTCATAATCTTGAACCCAATACAGAAACAATTTGTTATTCATAATGAATAAATGTAGACGAAAAAGTTAATTTGGTACAAATCATTCAATATTCCCGCCCCGACAAATTCATCATTATGTGAATTAGGCCTAATCATCGCATTCACACATACCAAACCTTGTATTAAATAAACATTTAAGTAAAGCAATAAAATAAAGAACGAAAAAACATATGACGGCTATTTAATTGTTGGTTTATCATCCCCAATAAAATGTTTACAATAAAGTTATGTATTTACGGAGGAAAAGCTCAATAGTTACTCCGTTGTCAGTGTCCTTCATGCGTCTTACAAATAAGCTGAATTTTCTTTACAGTTGGAATGCAGCTTAATGGTATATCATTCTCAGTTAATGAGCAATATGACCATAACCTTTGTCTCGTGAGGTTCGTTTCTGTCATACATTCGGATGCAAACGAATTTTCCAATGAATACTAGTATGTTAAATTTGAGGATCGAATCCAATATCATGAGAGGTAAGGTAGAACAGCGTATTTCATTAAAACCAAGGAAAGACTAATCTGCGTCGCGAATGCAATAATGCTGACTTATCTTTAGAGAAATTGCCTGAACGTGCCTCGTTGGTCACACCAAAGAACTAACAAATCCAAGGACTCCTTGAAACAGAGCAGAAAACCCTCCAAACACTTCCTTGAAAGCCACAGAAATGCGTTTTATACGCAAATAAAAAATAAATGTTTCATGTATCTCCTGTTTTTTCGTTCTAGAGACCGAATGTACGAATATTTACGATATATCATGTATTTATATAAATTATATACCGCGAACTAATTAAAGAACGGTCCAATACCCTCTATAATTTCTTGGATATTAAAAAAATAATTAAACTTTTTACTTAAAATTCATGAATTCATTATCAATAAAAATATTCCCTTTCTACATCAACTATCAAATATGTTATATTTCCGCATTCAATAGCTGTTTTCAAATGAAGGTGCCATAGACAGAAAAAATATGTAAAAGAAGAAAGAAATATTTGAAACGGTAATAAATAAGGAAATTATAACACATCCAATTGGATAAATGAAAGTATTTTTCATAATTTTCAATTTATAATCCAACAATTATTTATTATTAAAACATTCTTTTTATAGCTTTTTAAAGACCTAATCTCACTAATTCTGTTGATGAGAAGAATCCCCTCCATATACTTTCTCGCGTAGAATAGGATTCATTCCATCCGGCATTTTGGAACAAGAGATGATTTATTTTATATTAATTACCGGGTATTTCTATTGATTCCATAACATTGATGTCTAGTAAAGAACATATGTAGGATGTATGTAATTTTCTACTACCTTATTTATGACAATTTTCTGCGACTTTCTTTATGGAGACACCTATCCAAGAATATTTACAATTTTGCACTGGTGGTTGAAACAATCTTGAGACATACGACAGTCATGATAGTATGTACTCTCGGCCTTAAGAGATAACGAAATTACTTGGTTACTTGTTATAATATCTACAGAATAGTTAACAAATTTTATTTTCATAAGTTGTGACAGTATAGTTTCCTTCCTCTTTAAATTACTTCGAAATTAATGAGTGGTAACTATTAAAATTACTCAAAATTCGAGATTAATATTTACCATATATTGATTTACCATATATTTCCAGACCTGTGCCTAGCGCCTACATAAATCCACCTCCCCCCAAAATGAAAACCGAGAAAACTCGTACCGTGATTCGGTAGTGTACAATAAGCATGCATTAAACTGATTTTGTATAAATCCATTATTATAAAAATACAATGAAAATGCGGTGATAAAATACATACAAGGAAAACGAAAGGAAATTAATACATTATATTATGTATTAACTTTAATACAAAAAATATATTTAATGTTATAATAAGTTGTTATTTAAAACTGATATAAAGTTGTTTTACTAAAATCCATACACCCCTTGACATTATAAGAGAAATGATTCGAGGTTAATTTTTACCCTAGATTTAAAGAGATAGATACCCTTATTGGAAGCAAATGATGCAGAAGGATCTGAGTTCTTTATAGAACAAGAGTGTCAATTTAGTAGTACAGTTTTCACAAACATCACCGCTTCGTAAAAGTCCATTCAAGGAGGATATGGGTTATTTCATTCCCTGAACTAAGGTTTACATGAATATCGGGGCTTTCGATTTATTCTTTCACCTTCTGAAAATTTGTAAGGATAGTGTTGAGTAGCCCCAAAACATAATACCGTACCGTGAATAACATTAGCAAAATATACGCAGATGGGAAACAGATTGACCTACAACGTAGATAAATTTGGAATTTATAACTTATTTACTCAGATTGGAATTGAGAGTATCAATATTTTTAGATATTCCTGTAATCAGTAAGTGCAGTAATCTGCGACCAACTAATACTCCTCTACTAATGAAAACAGCGTTAACTGTAAACAGATAGACATAAAAACTTAATACTGATAAATATTTCCGATATTACAAATACCATGATTCCGAAGAATACATTTCATTTTCCTGTAGGGACAAAAGGTACCTTCAAGTACATTTTGTATTTTTTAAATAGTAGTTTTATTTATTTAATAGAATAAAAAATATTTTAATCCCCCCAAAATATGTATCTCGTAAATTTATTCTTACCAAACTTTACATATTATCCCGAATTTGCTTTTGCCTTGATCTATTCCATGCTTTTCTCTATTTACACTTCTTCGCGCCAATTTATTTTACTGTTACGCGTCATTCAATGCTTAGGCCTTTATACTATTACGGTGGTAGAATTAAATTAAGAATATGACTAGCGATGTGTGACGTAGAGCCAGAAGAATGTGCGTTTTTGGCAGTATGCTTCCTGTTTCGCTCAATGTTTCACTCATGCCATTCGCGACAGACAGTTACGAGACATGATCAACGCGGTTCCTGTACTATGGCAACCGCTCGTCAGTGATTAGTGGAAACCTTTGACGATCCTTTAGCTCTCTCATCCGCTCACGGGGCTACAGTCGTGTACTGAATTTAATTCAACTATAGCAGGAAACCTATTAAACAATGATTTTTTTCAATCAACGCGTCGTCAAATCCGAATGGCATCAACAAGAGTGTAACGTATTCTAATTTTTGCAATACTTACAACATTACAATCAATAAGTAGAATTTCAAGAAAAACGTTTCTTTTTTTTCTTCTTTTTCTTTTGTGGGGCTTTAAGTGCTCGTCAGCAGCAAGGTCATTAGAGCCCAAACTCGTTTCTTCACAGGAATGGTGCAATACCACTTTCTTCATTATTCAGATCCTACAATCATGAACATTTTGTTATTTCAGATTTGCGTTACTGAGTGGTAAATTCCAGAGTGCAGGGAAACCATTGTTGAAATAGAAATTGTACTCTGTCTATCATCAGTAGATCTACCGGTGTTTGTTTCAGCGGGAAAAATACAGGTAAAAACATTTTGGCACTCCATGCTTGGTAATGATCCAATAATTCTTTAAATCTGGACACGAAACAACGGTCATTTTACAAATCCATTAAAATCTGACTGAGTAGCAATGCAACAAATACATCACAAAGTGTATGTACCTCTGATTCATTGAGTATTTAGATTTACGACAAGAACGATACATTTTAAGCTTTCTTAAATTGAACGCAATGAACAATTTTTCCCAATATCAAAAACAAAACTATCCTGACCCGGGTTTTTCTCTGGTTTTCCTTCAGATAGACGCGGATTTTTTATACAGACTTTCTAGGATTTTGTCTAAGGACGGCATCTATTGAAATAATATCTCGAATTGGGTGTTAAATTAATAGTTACGACTTCAAAACAATATTTTCCGAATAGTTGATAATACGTACTTGTGAAATAATATTTTTTTTGTGTTAAATACAAATTTGTTGGTATTCTATAGATATTATAACTCGCTGCTAACTTCTTATCTAAAGAGTGTCCTGAAATTTTCTATCCTCCTCTGCCTTAGAGTCCCAGATCAGAAATGATGGGATGGTATCTTGCTTGCATCCGGAGAGTAAATTAGTTTACTGTCCTCCACGTGATCATACGCAGTTTGTACTGCTGTTTTTGACAAATTTATTTACACATATATTAATTAAACTCGATCAAAACTCTTGTAAAATAGTGGATAGTTAAAGTAAAACATGTTATTTGTAATTTATTTTAACAAATATTTTTAAGGATGGCAAAACCATTCACAGTTTTCTCTCCCTTGTGATTAACACAATTGTACTAACGCCAATGTATATTCATGTATATCAAGAGCGTCCAAATTGACCCCAGCAATTTAAATTTTCAGATTTTTATAGCAGATTTTTGGAATAAAGCAATGTTTATTATAATGGATCGACCTTATATTTGTGTTGTAAAATATGAACTTGTATAATTTGTTACAACTACTTATCAAGCAAAATGGTTTTTAGTATAATAAAACGACAAGCACCGCATTTTATGGCAGAACTTAAAGGTGTTTCATACGCTCAGACTGTAACGAAAATAGTCTTACCACGTAGCCCCATACTCAAAGGGGAGAGGGGGGTTCACTATTTTAATTATTTGACACTCGTTAAAAAATCAACTGTCATTGGGGGCAAATGTCTCTCTTCTCCCAAAACGCGATAAAAATACTAATAATAAAACGAAAGTCTTTTTATTTTGAAAAAAAAAAGTATTCCCATCGCAAGCAACAAGACGATAACTAATAAAATCTGTGCAAAAAGACGACATCATAGGACAAATATATGACTTGCCTTGCCTTAGTAGATTTACACCCCTGCATGGGAACATCAGCACAGGGCTAGCATATTTCCGTTTCTAGCATGCAGATTCCTATGCACTTATCTAATAAAATTACCTATATAAAATTTGGAATAGAAACAATCAAAAAAGTGTAAATTATAAATAAAAAATTAATAATTTGTAATTGGAATACTGGAACTTAATTAGTTGAATAAATAAACGATTTAAATGTTTTATTGGTGTTCTAATCAAATGTGTAATAATTACATTGTGCAACTCATCAATGATCGGGAAAATTACTGATTCAGACACATTGACCCTTGCCTCAAAGAATTCTCTATTGAAAACTAAAATTTTCGTCTGTTTTGGTGGCACTATCTTTCTGTTATATTTTGTAACATTTATTTGTTCAAAATCATATTCCTAATTTTAGATATCCTACATTCTATTTCAATATTGTCCTCTCTTTGGACTGTCTAACACTTAGACCTCTCTTCTACTGAATTAGTATGATTTCGTTCGTATTGTAGTTTTAGATGGAACACCGAAACATTTTCAATTTCATGTGAATTACCGTTGAAATTATATTGAGTAAATCTGAAGCAGTGAATAGGATTGTTAACACGAACACTCAAAGTAAAAATACACGAATAATTTCAAGAACATAATTTGTAAGGGTTATCTATGAAAACTGCAATGTAGGTTAATACATTTTTTTGACGTATAAGAATATCTTAAATTACTGTTTCAAGAAGTTTTTTTTAAATTTCCGTCGGAGGGACCCACACAAACTGTTAGGGTCCCTCCCAAAATCAAATCCTTGATCCGCACGAACCCCGAGTTGTGCCTTAAAAATGTACTGGGTTCGAAATAACTACACATTGCTTTCGATGTCTGGGATACCCCTATATTGGGACATGGCTGAGGGAAAACTCACCAAAGAGTGAACTCTTCCAACGAGCATGACGGTATGATCCCCCAAGTAAGAGTCTGGGGCGAAGGAAGTGAGTCGATTAAATCGAATAAAATTATAAATAAGCAATAAAAAAGTAATACAATAAATCTGATAGAAGTTCGACTTTGTGAACTGTTTTTCTGTGACAAAGTGTTTTTTATGTCTTTGAACTAATTTCAAAAGAATATATTGGCACCTAAATCTCGAATTTTAAACCCTGCTAGTAATTAAGATTACCCCATTTTAGAATTGAATACATTGATGTGTTTTGCTCCTTTAAATGTATGATCTCTATTTTCATTTCCAAATAAGCATTAAGTTCGTTACTGTTTTATTCATTTTCATGACCTAATGTGTTAATTAATTTTTTATTTGATAAATTAGATAAAAGTAATGTCTTTCACTTGTTAAATTTGTTGGCAGTGCCCTTATTTACTACAACATGTATTAATAACGTACAAACAAAAGTATGAACAATTAAAGTGTTTGTACGTTAATAATACATGTCGTAAATAAGGGCCAACCAATTTAATTTTTTATTTAATAATCTGTGTAAACAAATAAATATCACGTTTGAAATGATGCTCTAAAAGTATGCAAACGATAAAGAGAGAAAATCTCTTCCTAATGAATTTTAGAAGCGAAGAGGACAACATTTTTTTAAATAAAAGATAATTTCTTAAGTAATCGCAAGGTCACGTTCCCTGCTCTGGGTCTAGGTCCGCACAATAGCTTGTACTCAAGTGCATAATGAGTGTCCATCGGTTCTAATGTCTTTTAATACCTTGTGTGGCTGGATAATGGAACCACTTACACAGACCATTAAACCGGGAGCAGCGCTTCACTGATAAATCACAGTGAGTACAATTAGTGTAATTGGCCAACATGAATGCAACCATAGTACTATATTTTCTAGCACCAACGCACTGAACAGTCCGCCAAAGAAAGGAGTCAAAAAACAGATTTCCATGGATTCCAAACTTTCATATACCACTCGTGTGCCTTATTTAATATATCTCCACCTTCGTAAACTATGCAAACTGTAGCTGTGTGCCCAATTCTGTTTTCGATACTTTTTTTTTTGTGGTGCTTTAGGGTTCGTCGACATCGAGGTCATTAGAGCCCTTAAAACTTGTGCAGGTAGGGAAAATGCAGTTACGCACTAAGGAGAACCAACATGACTCTCCCCGCGTGTGGGACTCGCCGAATGACTCAACTATACCCACTAAAAACCCTCCTAAATCACAACTCAAAACTCAAATATCAACATATCTCAAAACATTACATATATTATTAAAAAGAGAGAGGAAGAAAGAGGAAAATGAAAGATACCCTAGCGTCGGGATCGAAAAGAACAAGAGGTGACCAAGGAAGGTCAGGAAAGAGAAAAAGGAAAGAGACAGGCACAAATAAATGGAAGCAATGCCAGACTCAGCTCGGGGCCCCGTTTTCGCCAAACACGTATTTACTAGATGTAAGTCCCCTGGGGGAGCTTACATTCAATATAGTTTCGATATATATTACATTCAATATATATTCGATACCATTCAATATAGTTTCATATTATCGCGTTGATATTTTTCCTATGGCTTTCATTATTTACTAACATTGATTCACTCGATCACACGTTGTTATACTATAACCATTTTGTCTGTTTGTGGTGAAAATAAACTCTAAAGATGTGCCGCTAGGCGCATTGCGATCTTTATTATGCTGAAATAGAAAGCTTAAAACTCGATAAATGAAGGTCTGAGCATAAGAAGAAATAAATAAGAAAATGTAAAGAATAATCTGATCGCTTTCGATATTCACATTTTTTAATTAAATTCTTTGTAATAAAAAAGTATGAGAGACATAAACATATCACGAATGACGTGATCCGGATTGAAACATTAACAACAAAAACCAAAAGGTTCCTGCGTAAAAATTCGCTGTTCACTCAATAATACAAATTTTGATTGAAAGATAAGTGTAAATTTATTATATGTAAACTAGTTTCAAGGCATAGAAATTGCATTTGGAATAAAACTTTTGGAGTCGACATCTCACTTGCAGAGTCCTAACACGGTTATACTATCCCTAAAAATATCAGACTCTTTCATTTAAAATATGTACGAGTTCTTTCATATTCCAAATAAATAATAACTAGAAACGAATATATTATGATTAAATTTAGCCCGAACTAGATTTAATATAAGAGCAGCTTTACAAATTGAAGACTGCACATCTTTTATACTCACACCAGCAGACATTGTCTTACAGATGTGACCTACATTGTTCCTTCAGTAGCTCATTTGAGAACAACATTTTAACATAAAATGCATGAATATTCTTACTATGGATACATTGTATGGGCGATCCATGGATACAGTTACTATAGTCTATACATTTATGACTCATTCAGGTATTTTCTAAAGAAGATTCGTCTCAAATCCATAAAATTAAAAAAAAATTGTTTTAGCAACATTTTTAAATATCTGATCCGAATCAATGAATAGAAAGAAAGAACTTAAGCATTTTCTTGTTTCTCAATAGAAACTTAATACCACCTGGCTCTACAAACATAGTTAAAAAGTTATAAAATAAGTTATAGCCAGAGAACGAAAAATAATATAATAACTTACTTCCTTTCAAGAATTTTTGTAATGAAGAAATTATACGGACTCTTTATTTCGCACTTATAGACTCAAGAGTACAATACGCAATACAATGCTGGGGTGGGAATTATAAAACTTACATAAACTAAGAACTACTCAAAATCATATAATTAAAATAATTGCCCATAAACAAAAAAGAGACAGTTCATTCCCGATATATAGTCAATTAAAAATCCCAACAATTCATCATGTCCTAAGAATTTTTATATTATAAGTGGCAATACAGGTACTACAAATCTTTATCATAACACCAGAAGTGTTCCAATAAAAATTTCATGCTTCCACGAGTAACAAAAAATATTTTCGAACTATCTTTTCACTACATCGGACCAAAATACTTCAACCAGTTGCTACAAGAAATTAAAAGTTGTTCCAGTTATAAAAGTTTTTCATCAAAATTGAAAGAATGGCTATTTGCACAACCAGATTTATCCTTTCTAATTTTTTCTTTAGCTTGACGATTTTTTGTATTTCTTGAGGGTGAATAGTGAATTTAATATATTTATGCTATTTTATACGGTTAAAATAAAAAATACTATTTCTTGTTATCTTTGTTTGTATTTTGTCTACGAATTGTAATTCAGCCTTTAAAAATTATATCTTAGTTGTTTATTATTGTCCTTGCCGTTTAATGAATTTGAATATGTCAAACGCCACAGAGAGCAATTTAATAGTAATGACTGGAGAAGATTTCTTTGTTTTTCGTTTATGTTGATATACATTTCTCACTGACCACAACTACTGGAAATTGTGGTCAGTTATTCCTAAGATTAATATTTATGTATTTATGAATGGAATAAATCATTATCATCATTAAATATAAATTTTCTCCCTAAGAATTAATTGTAACCTAGATAACGATGAACGGTGTTATCGTTAATAAAAAGTGTGTCTTTATCCAAAATAGAAAGTGTGACGTTCTCATAAATGCATAATTTCATAAAATTTCTCAATAGTGAGAGAAAAAGTTTGCTTAATTGTACAGATATACGAACTTTTAGGTAATAATATGGATAAACATATTTAGTAATTTTTATATCATAAAATGAAAAAGATTGAATGTATTATAAAGAAAAACTTATTCTATACTATCCCTTTTTTAGTACAAGTGCCTGTCTGGTATGTAAGTGATCTCAGAAGGAAATATTTAAAAATTTGAAACAATTTTCATATTACGTCGTCAGATCATTCTAGATCTTATTGCTAGTAATTACATCTCAGAACAATATATAATGCTTCATTCAAATGCTTGTCCTAAAATCTTCACATTAGGATTCAGGTAATATACTGAAGCATAATTTCATGATATTACCGTCGATTAATTGATGTTTTGACAAGGAGAATAATACTCCTGCAGAAATAGCCTTTTAGAGAAGCAAGAGATTTTAATAGCGAAGCTTCTTCGAAAAGTGCTATCTGCGATGTTGAACTGCTTCAATTTCAAGTACAACCATCACGTCTAAATAAATCAATGATTTATAAATTGCCATGTTTTCATGACGAAACAAAGTAAATTGTGGAAGAACAGGAAAATAAGTACAGATTCACTGTGAATGTCGATGAACGGTACGACATGAAATCTTCGAAAATAAACGCGCAAAATTAAAATCCATAGAAACTGTAAAAAGATTGATCCAAAAAGATTCGGAGACTCGGAAACGAAAGTGATAGTAAACTACGTTTTGGTCCTTTCGTGAATCAAAATCTAGTACTGTATATATTAAAAGATAAACACTGGCAAGTAGTGATGCAAAAAAAATACGTTTTTAATTCTAAATGTAAGTACAAAGCTTGTATTATTTAGAACGTAAATCATTCTGGCATAAACAATGTAAACTTGTTTTTGAAGATACTCTTAACTGTCTTGGAAATATTACAAAATTAATTATTTCGGAAATGACTCATATCTCCAGAAACTTCTGCATATGTGCAGAAATTAGTTTCAGTACTCATTAAGCAATATAGTGATTGTGGCAAGCAATTTGCGTAGTACGAGCATCCCATAAAATCTCTAGTAGCGGGAGTGGACCATGGTGCTATTAATAATGCAACTAAGTTACTTGATTTATTAATTGGCTTGATTTATTAAAACTAGAACTAAGAATGCAATTAGAGAAATATAACACTAAAATCTGAACCTTAAAACTAAAACGAGATAGAAATTTAAATTAGTAAAAGAAAGTTCTTTGAGATCTCTCAATATACCACTTTTACTCCTTGCAAGCATCGCGGGGTAGACAGGACCAGACGTTCGGACTCCTTGACCATGGATGATCCACAGATGGGAATGCATTGCCACACTGTCTTCCTAGGTCAAAAAGTAGAGAAATGTTATAATTGTTTTGGAAAAAATTAAAAGACCTCATTTAACTGTAACGAACTATTACAATTAATTAATTACAATGAAGCCAATTTCAAATGGATAAAATAAAAATTCAAACGGTAATTTAAAATAATAATAATGTGCTCCAGTGAACAGACTGCTAAAGAAGAAAAAAGAGTAAGATAACGTAAATGTATCGAGTTTCTCTTATGTTATGTTGAATGAAAATGGGTGACGGGACCGGGATTCGAACTCGGGACTTCCAGCTTACCAACTGCGCCACTCAGTTTGCCTCTGGATTTTTTTTTTTTTGTGGGGCTTTAGGGCTCGTCAACATCAAAGGTCATTAGAGCCCTTAAAACTTGTACAGTTAGGGAAAATGCAGTTACGCACTAGGGAGAGCCAACATGACTCTCCCCGCGTGTGGGACTCGCCGAATGACTCAGCCATACCCACTAAAAACCCTCCTGAATTACAACTCAAAACTCAAATCCCAACATATCTCACGACTTTACTAAAAACATTTTTTTTTAAAAGAGAGGAAAGAGGAAAATGAAAGATACCCTAGCCCTAATAGCGTCGGGATCGAAAAGAACAAGAGGTGACCAAGGGAGGTCAGAAAAGAGAAAGGAAGGAGCATGGCACAAGTAAGTGGAAGTAATGCCAGACTCAGCTCGGGGCCCCGTGTTCGCCAAACACGTACTTACTAGATGTAAGTCCCCTGGGGGGTTGCCTCTGGACCCAGTCTACCATTGACACTCCTTAATACCATTTCAATGGCAGTCGGGGCCCAGAGGCGAACGGGATGGTGGATTTGGTAAGCGCATCAGCGCGTTAAGCTGAAATCCCAAGTTCGAATCTCGGTCCCGTCTCCCATTTACATTCAACATAACATAATTAATCTATCTGGCGGTGAGGTTCACCGCAATTTAAGAGATTTCTGTATTATTACAAAACTTACATTAAATTTCCTTACGTATTACAAAACTTCCATTACAAAACTAGATAAATCCACATATTTCGGTAAAATAACCCGTACCATAAATCGGCTCGAACATCACGGTAACGCTTTTCACACACAAAGTATGTTTTAGAATAATATCCCAAAATTCCAAATATTTCTATAAGTTTCAGTATTTAATCAATAAGTAAATAAATTGGGTACATTTTATTTGTGTTCTAAGACAGATGACGCTTCTTCGAGACTTCAAGACTCAATGTACGATGTTTTGTTGACTAGCAAAATATAGAAGAATCTTCTGCGTCAAAGATGGAAAGAGATGTATGCTCATGCCTTGATATCGAGGATAAAATATAAAAATTTGCTGGATCTTTATTTATTTCTCGGGAATAACCATATCTCCCCGCAGAGAGATAAATAATTGAAAGCTGTGAATTCAAAGTGAGTTCAGAACCATTTTTCCGTAAAATATTGTTTGTTTCCAAATTTGCCAAGGCCACTCTGCATTCAAAAGAATATGTGCGAATCTAGTGTCAAGTTTTTTACTGCATGTTCAAGAATATAACTGCTTTAGTGATAGCAATTTTTTCCCAAAATCTCAAGTGTAGTTTAGGAATTTCATTACAGTTGCCTATCCTGAACGTCAAAGATTCCCGAAACTTGTGATAACAGTTTTAAGTTAACTCTAAAGTTTTTATTAAAAATAAAATTTAATCACACTATGTCCATTCTACGTATGATACATAATGATTGATCAAATCTTAATCTTAAATTGATAAAAGGGAGGACGGAAGAAATTGTGCCTAGTAAAGATATTTATAGTATTATCACATAGTTAAAGTACAATACTTACTGCAAATACAATTTGGTCGAATAGGAAGGTTTTCAGTTTACTATATTTATGAAAGACGTAAGAAATTTATTACACATTTCCCCTTAAACATATAAAAAATAACAAACTCGCATAAAAATATTAATTGTACGCCCAAAACTGGTTTTCTAGATTATATTTCTACCTTCACCTTTACATTTTTTACCTTCACCTTTATTTCTTACATCGAAATCACATAATAGCTGACACATCGTGAAAGAAGTGAGTTTAATGTACAAAATTGCAAGAAAACGTTTTGTTCCAATAGCTAGTAAACATTTTGTTAAGCTCAGACTTCCAATACAATGGTTGAAATAACACACTTAAATCTATTAAATGTCCGTAAAGATGGTCTTGTAATTTAAGTGCGTATTTCAAAAGGTTTTAATGGTGACGATCAAGCTCAATTTCACCTTGAAATGACAGAATTTACAGAAACGTCGTAACTGCGGTGAATAGTGTGCCCTATTCAACTTTCCAATTCTAACATTCATCACCTCTAAAATGCAGTAATATTTTTATATAAAATTTATATATTTCTTTTTCATCTCTTCTCACGAAACGTTTACCGACACACTGAAATTTTCTGGAAATTTTCTGGAAAATTTCAGTTCCCGAAATATTCCCACCTGTAGTAAAACATTGCCAAAGTCGGGAATAATGAAATATTACCACACTGAATTTCTTATAAGTAAATTTATTTGTTCTCACATAAAGGAAGTTAATCAATATGCGCTCGTGAAATACTTTGAAACGGAATAAGAGTGTTTATCAAAACATGCTTTCACTGGTCTACGAATAGCAATGAAGGTTTAGAAAAGCACTGTCCAATTGATGACCCGCGGGCCAAATGAGACTCTCGAAACTTTCACGGCCCTCGAGTTATAGTACATTATACATCAAATTTTTTATCAAACTTTGGGGGCACAACTTTGTGTTATAAATCTATGCTGTCAGAATTAATGTACTATGAGAGAAAATAGATCATTATATTGACATAAAACCGATGTTTTTTTCTGTAGACAATTATTTATTATCTCACGTTTCAGCAGAATACAAAATAGATAATTTTTGGAAGTACCCTGTCGTACATTACATTTTACTACAATACTAAATATTAAAAATACTTTTTTGAAAAAAAAATAATATTTCCAGGTCGAAATAATATATAGTAATTGATGAGAATCAAAATATCGCGTTACAAATATATAAATATGACCCATTAGTTTTATTCCGTTGGGCAACAATTTGCCAAACCCCATCTCGTGCCGACCCGGCCAAAAAATCGTCCCTCTGGAGGTCTTATCACGAGAGACCAATCAAAGTCAACATGTTTTTATTAAAACCTTAGTGCCTCAATGTTCAGATTTCTTCGGCTAGTTGATAGTTTATTCTTTCATTAAGATAGTAATTAAAAAATATTCACGTTTCTCATACTATCTTATGTACATCGCCAGTTCTTTGCTCGCAAGAGCAATACTTATTCGGGTATGTTAATAAGATGTCCGGAACGTGTTGATGTAACATTACAAAATGTTGACTTTTGTACACAATTACAGATTGACAAAAGATATCGTTCTTTTTTGAGGCGACTCACATAGGGAATACTACTTTGTGAACTCGATATATTCCATGTCTCGATGATCATAATCATACATAAATCCCTTAAATTGCGCATATATTCCCGGATTTCATCCCCGGCTTCGTCTACCATTTGCATTGCCCTGTTACCTGGCAGTGTGGTTAGCCGAAATTTAAGAGATTTGTGTATATTCGAGGCCAGTTTCGTTGAAATGCGGAAGCAATTTTTACTCCAGGAATAATACCTTATTGTAGTGGACTCAAAAATAAAGTAGAATCGATGTTTTGAAATTGAGAAAAAAAGAAAAAAGGGACGCCTTCTTGGATTTGTTCGTCAGAAGATTCACCTGAAAAAGTACGTAATACTGTTCCGAATTTGCAACTGGACTGGGTGAAATTAAAATGCTTTTTCTCTTATGAAGCTCGAAATATGTAGGTCTCGTCACTAAAAAGAAGCAAGAAATTTTGAAGCATCGTTCCTATCCTCCAATGTCCATCCGTTTATTATCCACCAACAATCTCTCAGCAGTTACATTTTAAAGTCTGATTTGTTTAGTTGTAAAATCTGTGAACTTTAAAAGAAATCATGGACAATCATCGACGATTTGAAGAGTTATTGACAGAGCTAGAAGTGAATAAGGAGATTTTATTATTCTGAGGAGCGCTGCCTTAGCCACAGAAAGGTCCTCGAAAGATTTTTCAACTTGCGTTTGGAAATAGAATTCTTTTCACTGCAAAAAGGATTCTTTTTACTGTTTAAACCGTTGGAAGAACTTTCAGACTTTGTGTGGATATGTTACTTAGGTTTTTAGTAGTTATGACTCGTTACTTGAACAATCTGAATTTAAAACTGCAGGGAGATCAATTTGTAAGTGGCGATGTAAAGGCGTTTTTAAACACGCTAAAAAATTTAAACACCAAGTCAAGAGCAAAATTTTGCTCATTTTCCATGTTGTGTGAGTATTTCTTTCAAACAGAAAAAATACCATGATTTTCCTGTAAACAAATGTGTTCAAGGAAAAGGTTTTATTGAAAGCGAGTTAAAAAATCGTTTTTCCGAACTTGATGAGTCTGCAAATAAGATTCAAATGTTTCAAAATCCTTTCGAAGTGAATGTTTCGAAGGTTCCATTAAATGCAAGTGATAGAGTTAATGAAAGACGCATTGAAAAACTCATTCAGGAATAATAGCGTTTTACTCCTCTCTTCCAAAGTCCTTTTCGAAAGAAAAAAAAAGTTCGCAGTTGGCGTGGTGACTATCTTCGGAAGCACGTACATAAGCGAGAAAACATATACCCACAATAAAATTATTAAGTCTGCAATTCTTTCGGGACTTCTTTCGGGACGACTTTCGGGACGACTTTCGGGACGACTTTCGGGACGACTTTCGGGACGACTTTCGGGACGACTTTCGGGACTACTTTCGGGACTTCTTTCGGGACTTCTTTCGGGACTTCTTTCGGGACTTCTTTCGGGACTTCTTTCGGGACTTCTTTCGGGACTTCTTTCGGGACTTCTTTCGGGACTTCTTTCGGGACTTCTTTCGGGACTTCTTTCGGGACTTCTTTCGGGACTTCTTTCGGGACTTCTTTCGGGACTTCTTTCGGGACTTCTTTCGGGACTTCTTTCGGGACTTCTTTCGGGACTTCTTTCGGGACTTCTTTCGGGACTTCTTTCGGGACTTCTTTCGGGACTTCTTTCGGGACTTCTTTCGGGACTTCTTTCGGGACTTCTTTCGGGACTTCTTTCGGGACTTCTTTCGGGACTACTTTCGGGACTACTTTCGGGACTTTCCGAAAGTCCCGAAAGAATTGCAGACTTAATAATTTTATTGTGGGTATATGTTTTCTCGCTTATGTACGTGCTTCCGAAGATAGTCACCACGCCAACTGACTCGCATCAACTTTCAAGAACGTGCACAAGTAATACCAAAGTTGGTACTACTTTGGTAATATCCGGGGTCGAAGTAGCAAGCCCAAGCATCGAATTAATTTGCTCTTACAAAAGAAAAACTGTCAATGTGCCTTTCTGTATGTTCGACGTTCGTATTTATTTTCTTAAATACAATTCGATTAATAACCCATAACGTGTTTCTTCGTTTAATTTTTATACCTGAACATCCTCAGCATTTTTAACAGGATTAATTTCATTAAAATATAATTTAAATATTCAACTTTTAAAATATTATGTTGTATATCTATGCGGCACGCTAGGTATTTAAGGTTTGACTAGTTGCCCCCTAGAATTAAATTTTCGCCGACCAACTAGAATAACAAAAGATTTGAAAAATAAATTCATAAAGTAAACTTATTATACAGTAAACATATTTTTTAACATTTTCACTCAGTACTTTTTACATTGTCTCTTACGTCATGAAGTACTCATACTGATTAGTGGATTTCAATCTAAGATTTGTTTCATTATCAAATTAAAAATTTAACACAAATTGCAAAGTGTTCAGGTAGTTGATACACCAATATATATACACCAATAGAAATACTACCAAAATATTTTAGAATACACCAATAGAAATACTACCAATATTTGGGTTCAGTCGAAAACGTTGTGGTTTCTCCAAATTAAAGTTTTCATTAATGAAAAGTATTCTAAATTATTCTTATCCAGGGAAATATAAATCTCAATACTTTTCATTTTTTAGCAAGTAAGGTGTACTTGCTCAAGACACGTTTACATGGAGCAACGTTTGATATTTTCCTAATATACAATCTCAGCTTAATAGTTTTTTTCAAAATTTTATGAATTTTGGGGCAATAAAATTAAACGAGGCGCTGGATCTACCACATAAACCATGATTTAGAAATAACAACATACGAACAATGAGTACATAGAATACGAGATCCCTTTCATTTTATTTACTGCTATGCGATCATTAATACGTCAAGAATTATACGGCTCAAATAGCTTTCGTTCCACAATTTGAAGAAACAAAGGAGTACCGGAAAGACAATGGGGTATCTTCAGTTTTACAACCAAATTGTTTGCTGATTAAATATTAGGTAAGCTTTATGGCGTCTTCAAAAGTTTGCTATATTCGTAAAACTGATTTTAAATCGTTTTTATCTTCACTCTAAAGACTGAGACACTATTTACACTTCATGTTAATTAGTAATTCTGATCCCCCACAATGTGATCTCTCCTCCATCTTTTTTTGTGTGACATGAAGTGTGTATTTTTTTTTCATTTGTGTGACAGAGATTGTGTATTTTTTTAATAAAATAAATTTAAAAAATAAATGCCTACGAACATAGTTTAGAAAGGTTGAAATTTGTTTAATGATTTGTATGAATTTTAATGAATATTTTATATATTCGTTGTCTCTAGTACCTCACGCCATTTATTTTTGTTCCTTTAGTAAACAAACTTGGTAATAAATATAAACCTCTGAAACACACATTTTTCTTTCCCCAAAACATTAAAGAAATTATAATTTTTGCTTCATGCCAAAAATTTCACCAATACACTCATTAAGGAAAAATGCTAGCACAAAGGCTCAAATATTTATACACCACAATTAAAATCCATGACAATTGCTTGACCGATGAAAGAAGAAACCAATATATTTTAAGTCACTTTATTTTTGTTTTCAGAATTCCTCCATTTCCATAATTTACTTTACAATTTATACCGAAGGCGTTAACGATTCTTTAACGAGTTTTTCTTTTCTCATTTTCATATGATCTCTTCGACTCTAACGTATTAATGTTGTACAAAGAATATCAAATATGTTATAACACAGTAAATGACCTCATACATACAAAACATTTTTTTCCTCCTAATCTCCTTCCTAAAATTGTAAGATCTTCTCACACAAGTATGAACACGTATCATGTCTTTTTCCAAGATCAGTTTACTTTACTTTCCCGCTCAGTTTACTTAACGGGGAAAGTACGATTTTATTATATTTAATCACATACATTTTATTCGTATAGTTCCTACTCTAAAATTCTCGAATTTCGTTAACACACAATAATGTACATTTTGGATTCGTGTATTCTGCACAAATAAAGTTTTTATATTGTACCAATTAAATGGTGCATTGGAGAAATGCGACACAATGTCATTTATAGTTCTTTTGATTACGAACCATTTGTTTTTGAACTGTAAATTAAAACAAATACCAAAAATAATTATTCCTGCATTTTCAAACCTCTTCTTCGTATGCATGACAAATAATATTCCAATTTATTCAAACAGTTTTGGTTCATTAAGTTCGATTTTAAAAATTATAATATCAAATTTTTTAAATATATACGTTGAAAAACGATATAGAAATGGTATTAGTAACATTCTCTCAAATACAAAAATCTCAGGGGTAGGTTATGCTTACATCCCTAATAAAACGATATTCTTTTTGAATAAATATTTTAAGACGAACTATAAATATTGTCTGATAGTTGCACACACATGGGTAATCAAGGTATATTACGAGTACCTACCATTCGAGATATAAGAATACGAGAAAGAAGCGGAAAAATATACTCTTCTTTTCCACATCATAAAACGCAAGATACACACACCACAACACTGACCATATAAAAAACAGAAATTCTTCTCTGATGAGTGACGTCACAAAATCAGTTGTAAGGCTTTCTTGAAGTCGGTAGATGTTGAACGAACCTTGTGGTTCGTTAGACATGCTCGCAGGTGGGTTGAGGTGCTACTGTTGCCAGCTGCCGGGTTCATAGTGGAATAACACAAGGCCAGCATAGGGAACTCGAATGGAATGTCGTGACTGTATGATTTTAGATCGCAGTAGGGTTAGGCGGGGTAATCGCAAACAAGATTTGGTTGAAATTGATGAAAAGAAACAATGTCTTAATTCGAAAAATGTATACTTTTTTATCACACTAATATAACAGGTTACTCTCCTACTTCATAAATATCTTATAACGAAGATTCCTAGATTGAAATTTCCCACTCTTATTGACCTTGGTTTACCAGAGTGATAATGTTAAGAGTGTGACCGATCACCGAATACCGCCATTTATTCAAATATACTCTTTCGAAAAAGAGTAATTAGTTATGTGTAGTTTGATTTTTAAAATACTTTCAAAAGTATACCGGCACAAATTTATTGAAATACATTTAGAAATCAATATGAAATCAAGTGCATTTTGGATTCCAACTTGACGAAAAAATGGCGGAAACCTAGACACGCACCGGCCACCGGCTCTGTTGTTTCCATTTACCCCTTGGTTACAATAAAGCATTTTCAATGGCCTTCTATACGAATCGCTGCCTTCTTTACGGAGCTGAGGAACTAAACGAAGTGAGGGGAAATTGAGCGTGAACCGACTGGATAAGACATTGAGACTGGACGTAATTAGTCCGATTGAGTAGGTTTTTGGTTCCAAGTCAAGCACTCAATTTCCCCTCAAGTGAAGTAAAGGGGAGATGAGGTCATTGAGAGTGCTCTTTTACCCTGCCTGACTCTATTAGATTTTGGTATTAACACTAGCTCTGTGTAATGTTTCAGGCGGCGGTGGCCTACCCTCGTACGAACATGTCGTGCGGTGAGTGACCAGGTGATTGCGCTGAATTTAAGGCGCTCAGCGTTCTGCCTGATCTCTACTCACATCCAATTTTTATAAAGATGACCAACACTTACGATACACAGAAATAATGAAATGGAACTAAGAAATCTACAAGCAATTATTTAAGAAGTATTATTCTTCCTACACGAAATATATTGATAGAATATCATGTAAGCAAGATATGCAAGACTATAGAATTCAATACGGAAAGTCATTAACAAAGATAATTATGTCACAAAGATATACAGCTTTCTTTTGGTAAAATATTTTAAATAATAATTTTTTTGTGGGGCTTTAAGGGCTCGTTAACAGCTAGGTCATTAGAACCCACTTTAAATAATAATGACAAACAGAATTTAAAAGTTAACTATTATGCATTTTATTCATTTTGTCAGTGATACAGATTCTTACTATTGTATTATAGACCATGGAATAAAGGCTGATTTTTAGAAAATCTGGACAATAATCCTCCAGACACGAAACTTTGCAGAAAGTTAGGTTTCGGGGTCACTTCCGGGAAAGAAAATCGGTCAACAAATTTAGTATGTAAAAATGCAAAAATAAAACCCGTTATTTTTAAAATAATTTTTTTTTCGAATATTTCCTTTAAATTCAACATTTCTGTACATTTACTGCCTAATATCAATATATCTATAATATATCTGTAATATATATGTACTTATATTTCTGTAAATGCACAAAAATGTTGAATTAAGAAATGCACTTTTACATACATATTATGACTAATCCATACGTATATATGTGCATTTTTGTATTTAGACAAGTATGTTATACATGAATGAATGTATTCCAACACATATTTGCACATATGAGAGTATATCCTTTCAAGAATGCACGATTTTGTAGTTGTCATGTGTATACTTATATGCCAAACTTCACACCCAAATATATGGTAGTACATGTACAAACACACATCCATATTTAATGCTTTTAACTGCACAAAAAATCAATCTAAATTTTAAGAAAATGCTATTTTCTCGTATTTTTGTAAAAGTACCTTAAAGGAAGAATTGCCAAAATAGTCTCAACTTTAAGCACTATCTCCGTTTCTGAACGTCTGACAAAAAGGTACTTCCAGCCAAATTTGTTGGAAATTTAGTCAGCTACAACTTTTACCTTAAACGTTTTTTCATATCTTGCGTAGTTTTTGAGTTATTTACAAAAAAGGGTTTTACCGCTACTTTAACATGACCCATTAAAGTGACCCACAAACCTAACTATCTGCCAATTTTTTGTTCTGGAGGACTTTTGTACAGTTTATTCTTTTAATATCTTTTAATGGTTTATTAGCAAAAATTTCGTGAGTCTGTCCGAAAACAACAGAATAAGAATATACAATATGTATCTTACGCATTTTCTCTTAAAATATTTCGTTCAGGAGTCATCTCTTGAGAAATATAAATTATTAAGAATGTTTAATAGGTTTGGATTTGACTCCATACGGTATTCACGTAATTCCATAGGACAAATACATTCTGTTCGTATTTGGAATTACATATGGATGATACAACGAAGTCAAGACGTGGGGGTTTATCTTGTTACTCGATATGCTATTAAAAATAATGAAAATTAATTTCAAGTAAACATAAAATTTTTCATGAAAAATTGGGAATGAATGATTTTAATTTTTAGCAAAGGCACACTACTGATTTTGGAAGCAAATTATAAATGTTCATGACAAATTAATTTAGACCGAATACTTGAATTATTGTGTGGATAATTTTGGTTTAATTTTGTGAGATTATATGAAAAAACTGCATAGAAATATTAGTCCATCCCAGTACCTTTATTAACTTTTAAATGTGTTATAAGTGATTAAAAAAGGACTAGAAACAAGCATTGATGAAAAATCCTGTCACTAAATATTCATAATCGCACAGAATCATTGAATATTTATAACGCGCATACTCATAAGCACATAATCGGTAATCAAATTACACGTTGTTGTTTCGTTGAGACTGAATGTGAACTGAAGGTAAGAGAAATGCCATGAGGGTGAATTATAATGTCTAATACAACGTGAGTGCTGATATCAGAAGAAAATCATTAGGAAGACCGTTCAAAATATGTAAATAAAATTATTGTCGTTGCACAAGTGTGAACGTGCAGGGAATGGGAAAAGAACAGTACACCCGAAAGACAAGAGTAAGTGTGTCAGCCACGACAGTAAGTGTGTGTCGTGAACACATGTGTATGCGACAAATGTATGTGTATCAATCAAAGGTGTGTGTATCAATCAAAGGTGTGTGTATCAATCAAAGGTGTGTGTATCAATCAAAGGTGTGTGTATCAATCAAAGGTGTGTGTATCAATCAAAGGTGTGTGTATCAATCAAAGGTGTGTGTATCAATCAAAGGTGTGTGTATCAATCAAAGGTGTGTGTATCAATCAAAAGTGTGTGTATCAATAAAAAGTGTGTGTATCAATGAAAAGTGAGTGTATCAATCAAACGTGTGTGTATCAATCAAAAGTGTGTGTATCAATCAAAAGTGTGTGTATCAATCAAAAGTGTGTGTATCAATCAAAAGTGCGTGTATGAATCAAAAGTGTATGCGTCGCGAGTATGTGTGTCAAGAGTGCATGTGTACGTGTGTCAAGTGTGCATGAGTACGTGTGTGGAAAGTGCATGAGTACGTGTGTCAAGTGTGCATGAGTACGTGTGTCAAGTGTGCATGAGTACGTGTGTCAAGTGTGCATGAGTACGTGTGTGGAAAATGCATGAGTACGTGTGTGAAAAATGCATGAGTACGTGTGTGAAAAATGCATGAGTACGTGTGTGAAAAATGCATGAGTACGTGTGTGAAAAATGCATGAGTACGTGTGTGAAAAATGCATGAGTACGTGTGTGAAAAATGCATCAGTACGTGTGTGAAAAATGCATCAGTACGTGTGTGAAAAATGCATGAGTAAGTGTGTGAAAAATGCATGAGTACGTGTGTGAAAAATGCATGAGTACGTGTGTGAAAAATGCATGAGTACGTGTGCGAAAAGTGAATGAGTACGTGTGCCAAAAGTGCATGAGTTATGGGCGTAGTGCGCCAAAAATGCATGTGCGTAATGTAAAATAAGTGCATGGCGTAGTGTAAGAAAGGTGTATGCGCTTAGTGTACCTAAATTGCATGCGTGTAGTGTACCAAAAGTGAATGCGCGTTGTGTACCAAAAACGCATGTGCATAGCGTGTTAAAAGCGCGTGTATGAGCGCCACAAACGGGAGTATGAGCGTCATAAACGCGTGTATGTGCGTCACAAACGTGTGTATGAGCGCCACAAATGTGTGTATGATTGCTACAATCGTGTTTTAGTGCCACGAACGTATATCTTAGCGGGTTTTTGCTATGAATGAACAGTTGAGGGTATGCCGCGATTGTGAGCGAGATGAACGGCAGGAAAGATATTAAAGAGAGAGAGAGTGCGAGCGCGCGATGATAGTTCCATAGTTTTTTTGGCTCTGGCTGCTGAGAGTTGCGAGAGTGGGTTCCTGTTGGTGTGCTGCAGAGTGTGGCCTTTTGTCCGATGGAGTGTCAACCCGAATCGTGGGTGGTACCATCGCCACTCCTCATCTCTATCCCTGGATGGTGGCCATTCTGAACGGAGGCAAGATGCATTGTGGAGGATCACTCATCAATGACCGATATGTGCTCACGGCCGGCCACTGCTTGAACTGGTGCGTCTGATGCAACCATGTGTTGTTGGAGTTTAGATTGGAAATTAGGACCAACTGTAGGCGAATTTTTTAGATGAATAATTAATGTCCATTAATGTGATATTTGTTTTTGCTTGGATTTTTATCCTAAACTAAGATTTTTTCACAGTTTAATTTATTACATTATAGAGGAAAACATAGCGTCTCTTTCTAAATTATTTATTGCGGAAAGCTTTTTCGACCAAAACTCATTTCAGTGCTACGAAATGAGATAACTAGTTCCATAAAAAAATTTAATATACACAAATAATAGAATAAAATAATTTGCATTTGAATGATAAAATAGAATAAAATACTGTAACGTGAAAACAATTTAAATTGTGAAAATATTGGATGAATCTATTTGCAATTTGGATCACTATATCATAATATAATACAGTTTAGTATATTTCGGAATCATTTAGTGGTTACAGATTCGTTAAAGTGTGTTTTACGAAATAAAACGTCGCGTCTTCATCTTTCACGAATATTTTTTCCCTGGGAATACAACAGTTTGCCCCTTAGGGTCTCAATCGTTTTTAATGAACGTAATCATAAGAACTGAAAACTTCCTTCGTTGATTTTATTTCGACCTTTTAATGCAAGTTACTAATTTTTAAGGCATCATTCAACAAATATTTAAATGTTGAGAAGCAGGCCAAGAATTGTTTCAAAATAACTCCAACAGTTTGATCTAATAGAACTAAATGAATAACTAGTCAAAAAACACTCCTATTATTTTTACTTTTTTATTTTCAAGAGCTGGTTTTGTGAGATTTAAGTTGCGTAAACATTGTGAGAGGTAATAATCATCTGCGTCAGAAATTAAAATTTTGCAGTCACAAGGTATTTTTGTTTGCCACTAAATTATTTATAATAGTGTACCAACTATACTGTGAAAATAGCTCTCAATACGCCTAAGAAACATACGAGAAAGAGTTTATACGATGTCTCATAAGTCACATATTTTAAAAAGATTTTTGATAAAATTTGTGCAAAAGCGTGTTTGATGCGCAGCTCTTGTCTTTCCCCATAGGGCACGAAAGGAAGACTTGACTGTGGTATTGGGTCTTCACGACCGTATCGCCATGAATGACGGCACCGAGAAGATCATGGGAGTAGACCAGATGATCGTTCACGAGGCTTTCGGCAGTGACTATCTGCACGACACAGAAGACATTGCTCTTATCCGTCTGAAGCAACCCATCCACTACAATTCATTCATGGCTCCCGTTTGTCTCGCCGAACCAAGTACGTATGACTACTACAAACTTTGCTTCCAAGCAATACCTATCATTAAATATAATATCTTATGTATGAACCTTGCTACAAGGATATTGTTACTGAAAAACTTAATTCGAGCATGTAGCGATGCGGTCTTGGTCCATGTTGGCGGTCTGTATTCGCAATGCTAATTTGCATCCATGCTGTTATGAAAATTCTCTGAGATATAAAAGCTTGCTGCTTGTGAAGGAACATAAATGTCCGGGGGTCTAATGGCATATCATACTAAGAGAATAAGTTTTGTTCTCTATAAATGTCATAGGAATAGGAAGGCAAGGTTCCTTCCTTCGTCACCAGGACTGGAGATGTACAACTGCATTCGTTTTATTCCCACACTCATGTCTCCTAGAGAATGATAAATTGTTAGACTGTGAATCACATCTTAGTCATACTAATATCAGTGCTATTGGTGATATAGCTTTATCTGAAACGTGTTTATCACCATGTCATTACTGCATGTTTAGTTTTCGAAAATAAAAAGAATTTAGTAACAATAATTGAGTAATAATACTAATTTGTACATGTTAATTTTTTTGCGTTAAATTACAAACATATTGACATTCTATTAGTATTATAACTCGCAGCTAACTTTTTATCTTATCTTGGAATTTTTGCTGATATTTTTGAATCCGCCTCCGCCTTTTGGTCCTTGATCGGAATTGGTGGGATGGTCCCTTGCTTGCTTCCGGATAGCAAATTAGTTTATTGTCCTCCACGTGGTCATATGCTGTTTGTACTGCTTTTTTGACAATAAATTTAATTTTTTTAAAAATAACATAGTGTTCATCGAACAGTTCGTCCGTTACAAATAAAAATTCATTCATACTCTTAATTCACACTTCCAAGCATTAAAATATCAATTTTAGTAAGCTATCGGAAACATTCATGAACATATTGTGAAAAAAATATCTTAAATTTTCAGTATTCATTCAAATAGTCGGTACGAAGCATGTTACCGACCGATTTGGTTCGAGTCGAGGTAAGCTAAATAAACGCCACGTTAAATACGACCCACTCGCAAACATAATATAGTACCAGCAAACTTCCCATATAATTCTTAATTAAATACAAGTAAATTTAAATATTTCCTCGATTAAAAAAAAAACATGTTCAAGTTTGTGCCCTAAATGTAGAACAAACTCAAAATAAAACAAGAGCTAACTCCAAATATAATTTATCGACAATCTATTCAAGTACTAATGATTCTCCTAAGATTTTGGGTGCATTTGTAGAAGTTGAATTATTCACGTGAGTAACTTTCGCATTTCAGTCTATGAATTCTCTCCGCGTCCAGTCAACAAATCAATATGCAATGCTATTTCTGAGATATGGGAAGTGTCAAAAGTATGCAAGACAAGGAAATGGTTTGTTCCAATACAAATAATGATAATTTCTGATGGGACATAGCGACTTCAAGACGTATAGTTTATGACATTAATACAATATGCGATTGTCAGTTTGGTGAAGAAACACTAAAACACATTTTATGGGATTGCCCTTTTTAAGGACAGGATCGTGCGAGATATCAAGGCATTGCGAACAATAGACAAATATGACCAATTTACTATAACGGACTAGAAACAACGTATAGCAAAATTATGTAAAATTGAAGAGAGTCCTGTAATGGTTTGTATTGCAAACAAGGTATTTCAATAGCATATTGAATGGAAAGGAAAAATAAAATAAAAAGATAATTTAATTGCTCAAAAAGTCCTTGTTTTCTTACACACCTAGAACTTGAAAAATAATCTTGAAAATTGTAAAATAATCTGCTTAACGATAAAAAAACTCAAATGATTATCGATTTAAAAAATCCGATAAGATGTATCTTGTTTGTACGTGTCCAGTGATCTGACAATACAAAGTTTCGTAAATCTCGTTTATCCACACTAAGTGGGACCGGAAATGAGAACCGGGAACCAGGAAATGTTGATAATCAGCCCAGAGCTAGACAATAGAAAACCGGGTACCTAAAAATGGCAGACAATAATATGGATCTCTCAAAAAATATAACAAAGCGAAAAGTTTATATGTTTATTATTTTATGGTATTGGCTTCTATTAGTTCATCTTATTTATATTTTGTATATAACAGTTCACTCTGTTTATACTTAGGATCAGTGGCGGATCTAGGGGGAGGGGGGGCTATAGTTCGCCTCCCCCCCATTTGCACCTGAGCTTTAGCTCTCAACAGATATAATTTAAGTAGTTAAAAGGCATACTTTGTAAAAGTGTTACCAGATTAATAATTGTTATTAGTTATAATTGTTATTGTTATTAATAATATAATTGTTATTTTTATTAAAAGTATCAGGTTCATAAAATTAATACCAGATTAATAACATTAACATATAATTGTTACTATTATTAATAATACCAGATTGTAAATTTCCAATTATTTATTTGATGCATTTTACTTAAAGATAATATTTATAAAATTTGTGTTTTAAAAATATAATTTGTAAACAAAAATGGTCCCCAGTTAGCCCCCCTTGATTACGGTCTAGATCCGCCACTGCTTAGGATAAAGTATTATTTATTAGTTTTTTAGTATGAAGTGGTTATTACTATTGAATTTACATGCTCCCAAGAAATCCCATCATCTTCTCATTAACTGCATGTGTTTATTTACTTACAGTAGAATTCTTCTTAACCGGTCTGATTGGGACCGAGACTGGCCGCTTACCAGTTTCGCCGGTTAATCCGAGATTTTCGCGAATAATCGATTTTCGTTCAAAATATGCCTACAATATCATCAGGTTAAACAAGCAAATAAGATGTCATTGCAACTCATTTTTCTATGTACTGAATGCATATACATACACAAACAAACACGAAAATATTGATTCATAGAAAAATAGACATAAGTGCATATTAATTCATGAAAAAATAGACATAAGTGCATATTCATGGCAAAATAGACATAAGTGCATATTAAGTGTATTGAACACAAATATCAATCGTTATTTATTATTTTTCCCTGATATCGCATTCCTAACCACAAGTGCCTGGGTGCAACGGACATATTATATTGCATGTGGAGAGAAAATGATCTTACGCTGCATTAGGGCGTCCTCATCTAACTCAACTGCCTGAAAATAATGGTTTCCTATCTAATATCGGTTTTTCCATATTTTTACACGTCTCTCCTAGAGGTGCCAATGATGTCCTATCCCAACAGTACTTCTCGTCAGAAAGTCACCTGTGTACAAAGTTCGATTGCAATTACCCCAAGCATTCTAGTTATGAAGAAAAATACTCTCGTACGCCCATTTCACTCCCTTAGAAGAAGATTTAAAAAAACTGGTAAAATAATTCTGTATTGTCATGCAAATCACACATATCTGTAAAATTTCAGCTCGATCGAAAACTTCTAGGAGGCCGAAAAATCAATTATCAATTTTAAAACATAGGAACGAAACAAGTGAAATAAAATCTAGGAAATACTACTTTATCCAAAACATAAACAGGATGAACTAGTATATCCTAAAATGAACCAGGATAATAACTTAATCCGATCAAACTAGTTTAAGTCCAAACTAGTTTGTCCGGAAATCGGACTTGGTGTGTAACATATACATAAAATAAACCAATAGAATATGTACAAAACATATTTCCTCTTAACATTTATATACATATGAAATATTATCAATGTATGTCTTCATATATATATATATATATATATATATATATATATATATATATATATATATATATATATATATATTCCTTTTTCTTTAACAATTTGTACTATTTCCTTAAGTAGTCTTTTCTTGAAAACTAGTTTCTGATCGTGAATGATTACTCCAATGAAATTAAAGGTGTAGCCTTTACTGTGGATTCATTAGATAAATTATACAAATAAATTTGAAACAACGGCTGGTATGAAATTGTGACTTTATTGGAGCAGAGCAGACCTCAAGAACGTCCTTAATAGTTTATATCAAAAGTTTAGAACTAAAGTGGTGTAAATGATTTCTGAATGTCACTAATGTTAGACACACTAAACGTGTTATACAGATTAATGGTTACAAGGAAGTATTTATTGTTTCCATCCTATCTTTACTGCTTTAGCGGTACAATTTAAATTCCCTCCTTTCGTAAAGGAATCTGAATCTAATGAAGTTCTTACGAAATGCAGTTCAATTTTGAAAAACTAATCAATTACCGCATTTTAAGGACTATAAGACGCACCTTAATTTTTAAACAATTAAAAAAAACATTTTTACCATTTTTATTATTAGATTGCAAAGCCAGAATTAAAAAATTCTTAGTATATAAAACCGAACAGACCGATAACACAAATCATTTCAATTCAAGTTCACTGGCACCGTAGACTGCAATGACGCATCATAGGCTTGACAATGTTCTGGGTGTGTGATGGCGGGGCGGGAGGGAGACTCTTAGCAAGCTTGTGAATCCCCGCAACTCATGTTCGTCGCATCGGTGCACTGCTGCTGCCAGTTGAATCCAATGTTGTCAGATAGAGATAGGTTTCCCACAACATCAAATATATGGCCATTTTTAGACCGGCGAGAATTTTAAATCAAACACTGGACAATTTTATATTAATTTCGAGTATATTTTATTGGACATTTTATATTAATTTTGAGGATTGGCTAGCCTGCTCCTGGCGGTTGTGAAATAGCTCTCTCTATTTTTCAGTATAATCTTTCTAATTATTTTATTTTTTCGAGTTTTTTGTGATCAGTAGTTGTATTTAGGCAAACATCTCCCTAAAACATCACCTGGAAGACACAATAATCACATTTTTTGATTTGCAACCACACCTGACTGCCAAGGACTTTACCCAGCACGGTTTACACCTGAGACCGTTTGAGAAACAGCACTTCGGTTCTCTCCTAGCTTCACATCTGACCTCACATCATCCACCTGCCCCACTACCCACTCCTACACCTACCTCATCTCCTCCTTCTGCTCCTACCTCATATCCTCCTTCTGCTCCTACCACATCTCCTCCTTTTGCTCCTACCTCATCACCATCTCCTCTTCCTATCTCGACACCCATTACTTCTCTTTTCCCCGTTCTTTCACCTACTGCTTCCTCATCTCGCACGTCCTCATATATTCCTCCTGCCGCCCCCATACACAGTTACAACTTGCGATCAGGAGTACGATGTGGTACTCGAAGGTGACAATCGCGTTCAGGTGTAGTGTGCGGGCTTGATCAGGAACTAGAAGCTGTACCAAATACAAATTCCTCTCCACAATCTAACGTCGATTCCATTTCTCGTTAGTCACAAACTCTTTGCGAAAATAAAATAATTATATTTCATCATAATGTCCAATCCCTTTCAAACAAATTGACAGACATTGAAATTCTGATACACGAAAGTCGATTCGATTTGCTATGCCTCACAGAGCATTGGCTTTCAACTAACAACATCAACGATACTGCTATTTCAAATTATTATTTAGCAAGTTCTTACTGTCGGCAAAATTTTAAAGGCAAAAATCCCCACGGAGGTACGTGTATCTACGTTCGTAATGATATTTTATCTTCTCCACTGACAGGCTACGAGAACTTCTGCGTAGATAGTGTGTTCGAAATTTCTGCAGTTGAACTGACCGACACCGGTATTGTTGTTTTGTGTATTTATAGACCTCCTCAATCAGATCTTGACATATTTTTTCGGAACTTCGAAATTGTTTTAAAACATATCACATATAAATCTACTAAATCTATCGTTATATGTGGCAATTTCAACATCGATTTCCTGAGTACATTCGACTCTGCACATTCACCAGTTAATCGATTCAAGAATCTTATCGACTCCTTCAACCTTATTACTACGATAAA
>NNCF01126403.1:202504-234922 GCA_002313205.1 Laupala kohalensis | reverse complement strand
CCCCATCCTGGCCCGGGTTTTTCTCCGTTTTTCCTTCGGGTAGAGGCGGATTTCTTATACAGGTTCTCTAGGCTTTGTCTAGGGGCGTGTTTATTGTAACAATAAATCGTGAATTTAGTGTTATTTCAATTCTTATGATTTATAAACACTATACTCAAAATAATCTATAGTTCGATAATAACTTGTACATGTAATTTTTTGCTTAATATTACAAACATATTGACATTCTATTAGTATTATAACTCGTAGCCAACTTTTTATCTTATCTAGGAACTTTTGCTGAAAATTTTGAATCCGCCTCTGCCTTAAGGCCCTTGATCGGAATTGATGGGATGGTCCCTTGCTTGCTTCCGGAGAGTAAATTAGTTTAATGTCCTCCACGTGGTCATACGCAGTCTGTACTGTTTTTTGTCAATAAATTTATTATAAATTTATTAGAGTATAAGTCGCACCTGAATTTTGGAGGTAATTTTTTGAAGAAAAAAGTGCGTCTTATAGTCCGTAAAATACGGTACACAACAACTCGTGAACTGTTTCCTCAAGTAAATAGATTTTGAAATGTATTTTGTTTTAAAACTACCACTTTTTTTCTATAAAGCAATGCACCTAAAAAGTCTATTAAATTTAATGTCAGATACATTAAAACTGTCGATCAAAACACTCATAAGTTTTTATCTTGAATTCTTTCTTTCAAGATTTTATTTTCATTTTTGTTTTTAATTGTCGAATTGGTAATATTGTACTGAAGTAAACTTGGGGGAAACTAAATATTCGAAGTTCCTTTCAGAATTTAGAATGAGTTTTTAATCATATAAAATTAGAATTAACAAAAAACGTAAGCTGTTGTCACACTTGCACATATAGTCAAACCGAAAAGACACAAATTATTTTTTAATAACGGAATTTCTTTTGATTTTTGAGAAAACTTTTTATTGATATCTTTTCTCTAAAACTACACATCAGAAATTCTCCAAGATGTTCATCTTCAAAAAATATAACCAATACCACACACGATTTCTTCAGAGAATGTCTCGAATTTCTGTCCATTGGTTGTACAACAAACCACATTTTTTATATTTGGGGCTCCTTAACCTGTAGCCCAGTCAAAATATAATAATGAGTTATACAGCATGAGAAGAGTTATTATTTACGATATATGACGTATTTTGAAAGACCAACTATACGAGTACATGATATCCCACGTAGGATCACAACTCTGAATATGAATAAAGCTCGTAAAATGTGTTATTATGTGAAAAAATGTAGCATCAAGTAGTAGTACCAAAAATAATTAAAAATAAAGAAAACAATATATAAAATAAAAAGGATGTAACCTCCGTTGTTACGGTGTCAGCGGTGTCGCTCGTCACCAAGTCATCCCGGGTTCAATTACTAGGTGGGGTAGCTTTTCATTTGTGTGTCTCAATTTAAATAACTGTAATGTATGAAAAGTTCACCCTCCGCGACTAACAACAGCAGTTGTAATACTCGGATACAAAAATCTGGATCCTAACTAGACGCTGTTCCTCGGATCTCGGTAAAATTCACGATGTGTCTAGTGAGTAAACTCACATAAAAACTGAGCCTTACTGGCACTCGTCATTCGTGGTCCTTAGCTGGCCGAAACGAGATACATACATACATACATACATACATACATACAATAAAAAGGAAAAGCGTTAAAATGTACGCAGTAATATCTTATAGAAAAATCCACTGTTCAACATTTAATTCAGTTAAGCATAAGTTATTATACCTCACATTCAAATTAGCACACTTAGGAAAGTGAATGAAGCAAAATAATTTAAGAGTATGTAGCTATCTGATTAAAAGTTCATTACCAGAAAAAGTTGAAAAATTCCGTTCAATTAGTTACGAATTAACTTATCAAAACTTCATATTTAAAAGAAATTTCTTGATACCTTGATAAATTTACGAAATTAAGTCAACACTTCAAATATATGAAACAGTTACAAAAAATACCCACGCCTAACATAAAATGCTTGTTAAATTGAAAAGAGGTTGACTCCCATCTGTCCTACAGCGTTAAATAAACGCTTGCAATGATGACTAAGATAATTGCAACTCAGTCTTTCATGACAATGATCTGATGAGAGAGTGTCGCTGTAATGCTTTTTATGCAAATTCTTCACTGTTTCTGTCAAGTTCCGTGTACATGCTCGCAACCTCATAGCGAACTACTGCAAGTTCGCTTTTCAACAACCTCCTCAAAGAGGTTTGCGCGGAAATTGAAGCGAAATGTTCGCACGTTTTGAAAACAGCTCTGATGTCTAATATCCTTAAGTATCTCTGGGGTTCTTTCTTTGATGAACTCTTCCAGGTTACCTCTTTTGCAAACTAATGCCGCTAAATTTCATCGTCATATATCGGCAAACGACTATAACAGTGGATTCGACACCGTAAGGCATTGCTTTCAAAATGTCTTGCCCCTTTCCAGAAAACCTAACTACTTACAAGGTTCATTTCTTTATGAATAATATTTTTTATGTTATCTAATTAATGTAATTTCGTTCTCACGCGAGTGCTGTCCTCTAAGGATATATTTTTCAATGAAAAATTTGATTCTGATTTTTTATTCAATGTACAACTAACTCTGCAAATTAGATCTTATTGTAATTCTCATGGTCACTGGAGTAACATAAAAACTATGCCACTTCTAATATCTCATAACTTTTAACAGAGTGAAAATTAACAGACACTCGCTTTACTCTGTAAGTTTTTGTCGTGCTTCACTTTCTTCTAACTTGTTTTACAACTTCTTATCAGAAGGAAACGAAACATCTATTATGAAATATGGTTTGAAGTTCACGTCATGTACAATATTATCAGGTTTATTAGCAACAGGAATCAGAATCTTATCAAAGAGAGCTTATTAAACGACCCGAATCTTATATTAAAACCGCGGTAGAGTTTATAATCATAGTTATCATTAGGGGTACCTACACATACAACATTAAAATATTTAGCATTATGAGTCGTCCCAGATTCTAATCAAACGTGGACGCAATCATGTATTGTAATTACGTACTTTATACTTTATTTCTCCACTTGTCTTCGTGCGTTGCGCTTTTCTCGGTTTATTTTCTTTTACATTTGAAAAAAATAAAACTGTGTTGAACAAATTGATTGACTTAACTACACGGTTATTCAAACAATTTAAAGTCCGTACGAAAATCAAATATATAAATTTTATAGATTAAAATGAAATACCAGTTCTTTTAGTATCATGTTTCTTTAGTAAGGTTAATTGTAAACTTCTCAAATAAAATACATAAAGCTTCAGATGTATTTCAAACATCCTCAAACATGCGAGGAAAATGTTCCCAACAGTTTTCACCACTTCAAATCACAGTATAATTTACACTTTTAATTAAAACATTATCCGACGACTATGTTCGTGTTATAACTCTAAAACAAAGAGAAAACTACTAGTGAACTCTCGGTATCGCTGCCTGCAAACATTCGTTTGCTCATCAGCGATTAGTGCAACGGGCATGAACTAAATGCATATGCACTACTTTGAATAGTCAATATGACTTTCAGGGAAGTTAGATAATATTCAGAATAGAAATTAGAAGAATGTAAACCGAAATTAGATCTAAAACTTTGAAATATCACCGAGAAGGCAGTCTAAATGAGAGTTTTCCATTTGTCTCCTATTTATTTATTCTTTCAATCAAACATTACAACCTCATTTGAACAATGAATGTATAATCACAAATATTTTAAATCGTGAAGTAAATTATATGAATTTAGCTTACAATTAAATAACGAACAACAATATTAGTTCACACAAAAATAACTTACAAATACAATTTTTTAAATTTATTTATTTATCGTCAGCCCGTAGAATCCCCATCCGGAGCAAGGACCTCTCCTAACTAGGACTTTAGGAGGATTGAAAATAATTCCCACAACTTTTCAAGTTGGTTTTCAAGTCAGTGAATGATTATGAGTAAATGTTGTGGTGGAATGATAGGCAGGGGAAACGGGAGACACCCCGAGAAAGCCTGCCGCGAACAGCGCTCCGTCCACCACCTCGGATTCTACTTGGATCGAACCGGGTTTCAACCGGCGTCCTCAGAGATAGAAGGCAAGCGCGTTAGGCACTACGCCACGGGTCGCCCCAGAAATACAGTAATATGAAATAAAACAATGAGATGAAAAAAAAGGAAAAATAAAATATCAAGAAAATATACAATACACAATTGTACTAAACACAAATCTTTGAGTTTTTAAGTCAACACAGGAACGTAATAATGGAAGAGTAAAAATAAAAATATAAAATTTTCGGAGAAATGAAAAAATTAAAGGGGTTAAGGCGAAGGGAGTTGTAGGCATTCATTTTTGTGTACGTATTGTCCATTGCGCGTATTGTTTACATCGTTTAAATAAGTCGGAAGGGTCCGAGAATTTAGGTCAGTGTCAAGAAAGTAGTGACGGAAAAGAGGAAGAAATCTGTTTGTCTTTGAGTGCATTTTCTTTTTCTATAATTGTAAGTGTTTAGTCCATAAAAATCTTGTGTCAAAGTTCACTAAAACAAAATAGTTCGTATTCCAAAGGCTCCAACCGAGACAGTCTTGTTAAAAATAACATTATTGTACTGACGCTCAAATTATTGCAGTATTATTCCAATTCTCAATTAGGAAAGTGTTTTAGCCATTCCACCAATGTATTATAAGGACGGAGGCTTCCTTCTAATTGTCAATTTTGAGCGGCCTTCAGGCCATTCCACCAAGGTTGGCCGTTGCATTGCCAGTGGAGTGGGATTCAACAAAATCTGTTTCGATTTTTACAAAAACTCCTTGCTATCTCAACAGGTGGGAATTGACCTGGGTCGAACATGCTCCTTTGCCTTGTAGCTTAACAAAGGGTATGCGCAGTTCACTCGACTCAGTACTGGCACTCAAAACATTTCTCGGCCAAGGTATACGCATTCAGTATCAATCGTTTTACTTCTTTCATTCGAATCCTCACTGATAGATGATGCTAGCGCTTTGCTACAAGTAGTGTGTGGCCGATCACCGAAAACCGCCATTTTTCCGTCAAATTGACACGTTATTCAAATATACATATGATGACTGAACTTCATTAATTATGAGTAGTTGATTTGAAAAAACTTTAATCGTATCTCCGGTGTGTACAGAATGCGGTTTCTCAATGTAATATAATCATGTAAAATGGACAATATTTGACTAAATATGTAGCACATGGCGATGAAGCATTGATCGAATGAGCTGATAAGTTGAAGACGTTTTGCGTTATTTGAGTGTTGTTCTTGGTATAAAACATTAATGGTTGTGTTGGGACAATTTTAACTCAAATTATCTCAGTAAGTTCTATCGGAACATTAATGAATCATTGCACATTAATTAACATTTCTAGCATTAGAGCTTGCGATTAATAATTTTAATCGAAAGCAATTTTTGGACATTGTAGAAGATACTTCCAAGTAGTATACATCGACAATACCACACTGCATCACCCGAACATAAAAATATTCGTATAGAAAACCAGTCGTGTGCAAAATGGTGATGTGTGAGTTTCCTTTCATATTGATGTGAAGTACGATATCTTTGTTTATTTTGAGACTTATTACTTGTGTTTTATAAGCTTTGATAATTTGACAACCGGATTAATTTTGTAAGTAATTATTAACTTTTGAGTGGTCATGCGTGCTACAGATTTTGCAGGTACAATATTGTACACGTAGGTTCTTGTCGTCAGAGTAATTCTCGTATCTTCCCTAATAACCTTACGTTACGTAAATGTACCCAAATAAGCCGTTTACTCAGGGCTGTCATGTAGTTGATAATTTTGTCTCAAGTTAGTATATTATGTCCGTGATACAGTCATTTAGGGATACTTTAATTTTTGCCAGGATTTTACCGTCACTTCACTTTATTATTTGTTTGATATTATTTATATTATACGTCTCGATTTAAAACGTACATTATTTATAATACATGTTTTGTTTATGCGTTTTATATTATTTATTCATAAAGTAATTATGTCTGTAGACTTATAATTGTTGAATAAAACGACCTATTTCACAAACTGATTTATTAACTATTTAACAGACACCACGTTTCGACTCCAACTGTAGGCCATCAACATGTAAGTAATGTAAAACTATATTTTACAATAACACCGTTACAATAAAATACAATAATACCGGTACAATGAACCGTTATAATACAGAATCGAACATTTTTCTAGAGTAGGGGGAGAACGCAAACTGAAAACCTCACCCAGTGTGACCGAGCTGGGGATCGAACCCCACTTTCCAGAAAACCTAACACTCAATCATTAATGTTGCACTTCAAAAAGAAACAATACTTTACGTATTCGATTTGAAATTTTATTTAATAAAATTTACGTTCCGGGAAACATATGTACAATTAGATCATAATTTACAGAATTTCGTTTAATAGAAAAATTAGGGCATGAGTTTCGAGTTTAAAAGGACGAAAAAGTCGGGGTTCAAAAAAAGTTTGGTAAATCTAAATGATTTTTCTTACAAAAGTTATCAGTATAATAGAAACATCGGAAGGCAGATCGCTAAATGATCAAAACAACTGTATCAATAGGTTTAATCGGCCACAAAACTGATCTTTTCTAGATTTCAGTATAGCATGTCATTAGGCTTGAATAAAGAAATACACTGGCCGAAATTAAAACTTCTTTATTTTGTGATTTAGAGTTACAGATTTTCCAAAAAGAAAACTAGTGGTGCAAAACCATTGCACATACTTTCTCATCTACGTTTCTCAGTCTGGACTACAGAGCGGCGTTGGAGCATTCTATTAGGAGAGGGATGATTTTCACATCTTACTCTATATTTTGATCGTCATCATTTCACCCAATTTCAAAAGTTTATTGAAAAAATATTTTACCAGCATTTATATAAAAGAATCTAATATACAAATTCTGTATTTTCGTTTTTCGCGGAGATATGATCAGCAAGATTTATATTCTATTTTAAAATATAGATTTATTGATAAATGTAAAGATAAATAGGAGATTATTAACGGGAGAACAAAGTCACAGTCCATAAATGTTCTTATATAATTTAATTAGGAACTAAACAGTTTTTGTGTTTTTTTGCAATTTGAAATTTCAAAATTATATTAGTAAACACTAATCGTATATATTAATTGTTTCGGTTAAATATGTGATAATGATTGTTTTATTTACTTCCTGTTATTTCGTAACGCTCCTTATATACCTCGTCAAAGAATTCTGTAAGTGTTAAAATATATTTTTAACAATAATATTGTTTTTAACGATTGAAACTTCTATAATGCATTGTATTAAAAATATCATGAAAAAGAAACAAAACGATTTATCAAATATTACCTTAAAAAAACATGTAGCCAAGTTAATTTAAAACGATAAGAAATAATATAAAATAACATCCTCACGCATCAAACAATATGCACGAATATTAAATATGACACACAACATGCACGAATTAACAAGAAAATCCGGCAAAAGGAGCAGTGGACACATCTGATACGTAAGCTTACGCAGAAAAATGATGCAGCGTCACCGATGTGAGATTACGAAAAGTGCGTATAGGTCGCGTGGGTGGAAACTACACGATACCAAGAGAAACATAAGATGCAAACATTCCTCAGTTCTCCTTATCAAAGTAACATTTAAAATTACACATCTACAAATATATACTCTTTGGATTCACAACATTCGCAAACTTAAAACTACGCGCTATTAACATATTAGTGCTGTGCTTTATCCATGTTAAATAATATTCAAGGTTCTTGAAATAGTAAACAAATGCGTGAATGTAGCAGATAGAAATTATTTTACTGCGTCTATACCAAACTTTCAAGCAAAATACCTCTAATGCGGATATAATGCATACTAATTCTACTTTACGAACATAAAATTTAAGCAAAAAAATTGGACCAGTTTTTGAAAAATATTCAAAAATGTACTTTGACGTTAATGTAAAGTGCCCTTTGTGTTCAAGTAAAAAGAAAATTGAAAGCACTTGCATATGTCAGAAGTACATTGTACCCTAAATACGAAAAATGAAAACAAAATATTTTTTCCTTTCGGTCAGGAGTGCTCCGCACAGACGGACGGACAGACGGAAGGGCCGGACGGACGTCCAGCCAAAAACCACTTTTTCGAAATCGAGGGTCTCCAAAGCGGATATTTCCGCAAAAATCTCGTTTTCGAATTTTTTCACGATTACAATACTTGCTATATACTACGTATATGACAAAGTAAAAGAAAAGAAATACGGCTTATATTTTACCAAGAATTAAGATCTTCATATCAAAAGTTTAGGGTATTCTATACAGTGTCGCCCANCGGCTTATATTTTACCAAGAATTAAGATCTTCATATCAAAAGTTTAGGGTATTCTATACAGTGTCGCCCATGTTAGAAATTATCTTAAGAGTGCACGGGAGGAGTTTAGCATTGAAAGTCACTGTTGGCAGTTCTTCCTTTGAAAAACTATCAACGTATTCTGACGCTTCAGTACTAGTGGCGAAAGAATAGTAATGAATAAGAAGCCTAAAAACCACATGGAAGTGTTTGCCGGTATTGCAAGATTACCGCTAGGAATGGGTGGAGGTACGCTAGAACATTCCCTGCAGCAGACAACGACGCCACGCTTTCGCTCTATTGATTACATCTCGTCACATTTCTTTCGCCGCGAGGATTTCAGTGAATTAGCAATTTTGCTTTACAGGAGGACAAGATGTTTACGCAGACCAAATTGCCTTCGTCACCGGTTGGGGAAGAACCATCCAAGGTGGAAATCCTTCTCGCTTCCTCCGCAAAGCTAACGTCAAAGTGCTCTCTATGGCCGGCTGTCGCAACACCACCATCGGCGAACACATCTTAGATTCCATGATTTGCGCTTACGAGTTCGAAACCGACGCCTGCCAGGTGTGTTGCCCACAAAATAAAAATGAGTCTACAATTAAGAAAGAAGACACTATTTTAAAAGTGTTGGAATGCTGGATTCCTCCCTTTTTTACGCTGACTTTCCGTTCTTCCTCATGACATATAATACGTGTAAATAAATTAAAATATGCCTTATTTACTTTGCATTACAGTTCTCATATTAACTTTCTGAAAATGTTTGCCCGTTGTTATACAGATTGTAATTTTACCATCACAGATTGACCCATAGGTTACTCTTATATTTCCAAAAATTAAACCATTAATATGAAAGGCAAATTAATATGAAGACCCTCGGGGAAAAACCAACTTGGTCCAAAAAAACAGAATTTTTCAGGAACAGAAGAATAAAGTTTCACTGACTTTGTTCTTCCCCTAGGTCTCTATCTTTTGCCTTTATTTTTACGTGCCTGAGTTGACTCTTTGCTGTTTGGGGTCCATATGTATGTAATATTCCTCCTAAGCTAACATGCGTTAAAAGCGCGATTTCGATAAAAAATGGACAAAGTTGGTTTTTATCCGAAGGTACTATAGTAGTTACTACAAGATTTATCAAATAAAACTGACCGTAGGCTTCTAACTAAACTATTTGTGTCGTAGGGTGACAGTGGTGGACCACTAGTCTTCGAGCCTCGTCCAGGAAAAGTAGAACAAATAGGTATGGTTGTAACAGTTGGCTTATTGCTTATAGAACTACACTAAGAGACTAATATACTTTAAGTTATTATTCAGAAATCAATTTTCAAATTACATACCTCTGTAATTAATTTATTGTAAGTGAATTTTTATTATGTCTGCTGTAATATGTGATTAATTTTATGGTAAATTCTAGGCAACAAGAGTAAATTGTTATTTCCGTTTCAATAATTATGTTTCATATTATATTAAAGACTGAAAAATGTTCACGTATAATATTATATATTTATATATTACATATCTCCTTAATTAAAATTGAATGAACGATCGATCTTCGTGTAACAAGATTTTGCATGAAAACAAAATATTTTATTCATTAACCGTAACTAAACCTCAAATTTGGTTTTCTCTGTTTCAAAAATAAATTCTTTTCCGTTTTTAACAGGAGTTGTATCATGGGGAATTGGTTGTGCTAGACCCGGAATGCCAGGAGTGTACACCACCGTGTCATATTATGTGGATTGGATCAAGTCTCATACTATGGATGCTATCTACTGTGCAAATAGGTCTTTGTAATTCAAATAATATTGTCGTGATAATCTATTTTTGGAACAACTTAGAAACTAATCACTGAATTATTTATTTACAGCTACTCATCATACGGCAAATAAAGGTAATGATAAAATTTAATAAAATTGTACACTTTATTTGTATAAATTACTAAATTTAATAAAATTTAACGTTAAGAAAAATATTATCGAAGATTCAAATAATATTCAATTTATATAAAGGAAAGAAAATTATTATCTATGAATCTGTTCATGCTTCTTTATTCATGTGTCTCGAGAAAAGTGAAAAATCACTTTTTATTGCCGCTCCAAAAATTGTGTTCCTCAATGATATTTTAAAAAAGAATGCTAATTCCTTTCAAAGTTACTGCACTACTATAACAATATTAACGATAAGATTTAGCTAAAACTCGTATTATTCATTAAAATTATACAACAAATACTATATAAAAGAATAAAAATACCCACATAAAAAATTTGATCTCAATACATTCAATTCTTTAGGGTAACACTCACGTTTTACGATCCTTATTTAGATATGTTGTTCTGATCTGACTTTCATTTCTTCCGTATTACATCTGGTGTAGAGATATAAATAATTTCGACAAAAGAAAAATTGTGAGTGGATGCGATCATAACTACTGAATACAATAACACCCGTTCATCTTCAATTTTCCCTCTGGATGAGAGAGAACCACTCGTAGCTGCGTAAAATGAAATGATAACACGCCATGCGTCCAGTTTGTTCTTAAAAACTGATACATACGAACACTTCTAAAAAGTTTGTATTTAATAATAAACTTGGAGAACTAATTAGCTACGTACAAATTTTAAGACAATAATAATATACATAATATAAGTGTTAATTAACTTTATTGTCTTATAAGGTGCCAAAGAAGAATATTGAAAATGTAATTCAAAATTGGAGTTTAAGACCAGCAAGGTAAGCGTATTTTTTATAAAATGGCCAGAATTCCAATATTGTCTTCTATATAACATTTTTAATAATTACTTTCTATTCAGATAATAAACATCCAGTGCCTGTCGTTGCAAATGAAGAGTTTGAAGGCCAATTTCGGAATTAACAATAAAAAACATGAGTGCATTGGGAAAGTGCCTTCGAAATATAATTCATCCAGAGCTGCAGCCTGTCATTTTTTATTTTAAATCCCAAAATTATTTAACCCATTTTCTATGAAAAGTATTGTAAAGCAAAATGAAAATTAAGAGGGTAAGAAATATTAAATAAAGTGTTCATGGCCATTTGAATCTCACACTTCCATACGTTGGCCTCTTGCGTTTGTTCTAACAAGTCCATATAAAATGTTCGCTTTCAAGCATATTTAAACTAAAGTTGATTATTTTTTTAATCTTCACTTAGCGTTTCTTTCTCACTTATTCAAAATCTGTATATATGACTCTTATGAACGTCCAATGAATTATTTAAGTGTCGTTGTTAATATGTAAGCAATTACTTAAGTAAATGTAAAAATGCTTTCATTTTATTACAAAATTTTCTACTTCAGTAAACCTAGTTAACTTCAAAGCGAAGATTTTTATATTGATTATTTTTCTTTTATTTAAGCTTAAGACAGGTTTTATAGAAAGACATATTAGCATAACTTAATGTTTCCAAATGAACTAAGGGTGGAAGCAACTTTGTATCTCCTTAATCTGATTAATATTATAAATTCTTTATAACTACCTTTTTAATACAAGTAAAAATATTAGAAATATAAAAACAATATAACACAATCAGTGTTTGGAGAATAATATTAGGTCCGTGGTATGGAGTTTTTTTGCAGCTGAGACAAGCAATAGTCAGCACTTCACCCAATCATAGAAAACATGTTGTTTGTTTTCAATAAAAGAAATTGGCAAAATTCAAGAGATTAATTTTAGGGAAAATATTTTAAAACGTGTATTTTTCTCTCCTCCTCGACAGTTTCTCTCAGACTTTCTTACTGCGTTCTTTAGAGAACCTCAAGAAAGGAGCAAACAGAAATAAGAGTGTTACCAAAACATGACAGAAATAATTATCCAGCTGATTATGATCAGACGCATTTTACAGCTTGGAGCGTCATTGTAAGCTATTTCAGCGGAAAAAGGTCTACTCATTTCTCAGTCCATACAAAAATGTACACTCCGAAATGAAACAAATTCTAATTCACTCTTCGTGACAAACTGCATCTCAATGCTTCGTGCGGTCGGTGCGATGAAAACACCTAAAGCGTTCGAAAATTTACAGCTCTAATTCATTTCCGTTTGTACAGAATGGGTAAGTATTTTTTCTACACTTTACCGCACAAATCACCGTCTAAGATTTTCTGAAAAATTCAAGAGTTATTAGGATTAAATATGAGTATGTTGCAATGAGATAAAAATCAATTCCTGAATACCTTACCAACATATAAATGCACAAAATGTTCATCTTTGAGGAAACTCAACTCTCCTAAAAAAATTCGTATGTTGTTGAATAAGTAATCAGAGTGATCTAATACGAGGGTCATTTCACAAATAATGAACAGGTTCGCAACACTGCGATGTGAAGATCGTGTCAATAATGATTTTTACGTCAGATGTAAATGACTTGAGGAAGAAGCATGTTTTTATTTCATCGATTACGTGTTTTGTAGTTTAGTAATGCAAGTTAGAAACATAGATTGACGTATAAATAGACCCAGCGGTCTCTGCTGTGGGTTGCCCGTGATAATATGAGACAAGATACTGTGTGGTATCGCCCTATCTCTCGCACACTCGCTTGGAGGGGGTGCGGTATTACTGCGCAAAGACTTGGGCGCAGCAGTCAGAGAGGGAAAACGAGCTTCCCCATCCAAGTACATGTGCGAGAGAGACAAGACACACCAAACTTCGTTTTCTGACAAACGGTACATAAGACCGCTGGGTTTATTTGTGTGTAAGTCTATGGTTAGAAATGAAGGCTGTAGCGGTGTCGGGTACTGGGACTGTTGAGGATTGAAGATCGTATAGAAACGCCTGACATTGCGACCTTGCTGAAACGAAGATTTGACGTTGAATGCCAAATTTCTTTGCATCGAATCGTTGATATGTATGAAACATGGGTCAGAACCAAAGCTGAAATCACAGTCCAATGAGTGGAGAAAATCTTCCCACAACCAAAAATATTTCGAAGTTCTCAGTCACATGTGGAACAAACGATCATCATCACTGACAGAACCATGTGGACGAAGTGTCCCGGGACTGTATTATCGTGAATTAATTAAATACGAACAGGAAAATGTACAAATCCCGACCTCAGTCGCTCGAGACAAGTCCACTCGTTCTCCAAGATAATGCTCGTCCGCACATCGCCAAAGTTGTAACTATAAAGTTGCACGAAAACGTTTAGGAAATGTAACCTTATGCTCCGTACAGTCCTCATACGAGTCCCGCAGATTTCGACTTAATCCCAAAGTTGAAACAACCCATGAGAGGATGTCATTATTCATCTATTGAAGTGCTATCTACCGCCGTTACCCGAGCCAATCGACAGAAGAAAGAAAGGTAGGGTATTAGATAGAATAGTAAAACTTCCCAGACGTTGGGACTTAGTCATTGAGAAGCAGTGAGACTAGAATGAAGAATTGCACAAAATATAGCCAAGAAATAAACATGTAAATAAATTAAAAATTCTGAACCTTTTTTTATGAAATGACGGAGGTGGGCAGCGCGCTATAAAAAGTGAGAAAAAGCAATCATGTAAAGTAGCGTGAGTGCACGCATAAATTCAAGGTATTTTTAGATCTTTGTTCAAGAAAGTATTTCAGATAAACCAGGATGCTTTATTTGTAACATGATGCTATTTCGATTTCATTTTGCGGTTCTTCCCTATTATGTGTATTTAAGCACATTTAAGTATTACAAAATTATGCAAAGGTGATACATTTCAATGAAGAAAGACAGCTCAATAGCAAGTTTTCAACATCAGCGTACTTCTTACTATTCCTTTACGTCCTTCAAATATATCCATGTTTTTTTCCTAGCAGAATTGTTGATTTCACCAGACCCTCTACTTAGATTGATGTCATATTCACGCTGTCACAGTCTTTCTTGACAGTATTTCAACGTAAACCTACGGAAGAAGTAGCAATTGCTTGAATNTGAAGAAAGACAGCTCAATAGCAAGTTTTCAACATCAGCGTACTTCTTACTATTCCTTTACGTCCTTCAAATATATCCATGTTTTTTTTCCTAGCAGAATTGTTGATTTCACTAGACCCTCTACTTAGATTGATGTCATATTCACGCTGTCACAGTCTTTCTTGACAGAATTTCAACGTAAACCTACGGAAGAAGTAGCAATTGCTTGAAGTGCGGAAAGTTATTTTCCAAAAGTTTATATACCTCTTGATTCTCGAAGATCGTGAATGAAGTCTAACACAAGGAAACTGACTCAATGTCCTGTGTAGACTGCATCCTCTGAGAGCTCAGACTAATTTACCAATTAGGATTTCATATTCGTCGGTTTATGTGGTACATTTTAAAAAAAATTCATTTTACTCACGCTAGTAATTTTACAACTGAAGCTTCATGGCTTTTCTTCACCCGAAGCTACCGATACCGTTGAGAAGAGACTCAAGAAGGAAATAATTTCGCAAATTAGCGCAATAAAAATAATAATAAAGCAACAGCACGTTTTGTCTCATCTTGTAGTTTTACTTGTTCGTCGTTGACACCTCTTTCCACGGCCTCGGCTATATATGTTCTGCTTCTAGAACCTATTCCGGTGCATTTTTCATCAAAATTTCTTTAGCTGAAAGTATCCAGTGGTGCTCAAGAAATATTGAGTAGAATCATAAATTATAATCATGTGTGGATTTACGTATCCCTACCATCCGCTGACAACCGACACTATTCGTCATCACGAGGTCACTAAGTAAACCACTCCATCTTTACAAGTAGTATTGTCTGTTGGTGTGGAAAATGAAGTACCTTGCTCGCAAGAGGAAACAATTCTGTTTTCACGCTGGACCACCTTGATGTGCACGATAAAGAGTTCTATCAAACATTTTGGTCGCCTATACTGACATTAGCTTATGGTTAACATGAATACGAGAACTCGATTCATGGATGTCTGATAACGAGGTCAGCGCTCTAACCAATAATATTTTCATACGATAACTTATATGACCACAGAGACATTTAAGGAGAATATTAAATTTATATCTTTGTAAGTTACTTTCTACGTAAGTTTATCGTCATTCAGCGTAAAATACCAAGTAGCATAGAAATCTATCGCTTCCGATCACCAAAGCCTGAGAGGGGTCCCGATTCCATCACGGTCTTGCTGGACAGTGCAATTACATACGCTCTCCGAGTCGGAAACTGGCGCGATTACAGCACAAGTATCCACACGGATAGTGCAACAAAGGCTGCAGCGCCATGTGCTGTCAGTTTAGCGCCCATTGTTGCGGTTTCCCTTGACACGCAAAAACCGCGCCGATGAGTGGTTACCGTAGTGGTCTCTCACACCCGAGTACGCGGGTTCAAACTCGGTCGACGTCGACGGTCGAGGTCGATCGGGAGCGAAAACCCACACACGACATGTAATATGATTATGCTGCATGTAAAATATCCCTTGATGCTCTCGGCAAAATTAATTCTCCGCGAAAAATGCATCCTAGCAGAGTTCCAGCTTCCACTACCAGATGGCAGTGGAAGACGAAACGTCGAAATCGCGAATGTGGTTCCACGCGACCAAAGAAAAATGGGCCATAATTAACGGGAGCCGAGACCCATATGCTATTATTATTATAGGCATGCCTCCAGCCGCGTGTTAAACGACGAAAATGGACCCGATTTAACGCGTTTACATCCTGATATTATAAACTGATTGGTCAGCTATAATAAACAGAAAATGAAAAAAAACGGAAATATGAATAGGATTAATCTGATGACAAGTAGAACGATTACCATACGAAGAATCATATAAGGAAGATTTTGAGAGTTGGTAAGGAATAATTTCAGTCATTCTTTTACAGGGGAAGCTGTGAGGTAAACATTGAGTGAAACGTATTTACTTAGTTCCAAATGCCTGTATGTCAAAAACTAGAACCAACACAACACTAATTCTGAAAAGCCAGTTAAAAATAATTAGGTGTCGCAAAATAAATACTGTCGTTACGGAACCGGAAACATACGAACCACTACACTCGCAGATGATTGCGGGAGTTGTAAGTACCCGGAACGCGCGCAATCATTCCTTCCTCAAGGAAAACCTCATATAAACGAGAATGATGGCAAGTGTAAAAGGTGAACCACTTTAATGTCCGAGGTCGGATATTCCATGTGTCATGTAAAGGTAAATAGAAGTGGAATAGTTAGATAAAAACTATAAATAGTACTATCAATATCTTCGTATACTTTCGTTAGTTTTGAATGGATTCTGGTTAGTTGATCCTGCCCCCAAGTACATAAAATAACTCAAGTTACGTTGTAGACAGTGGCATTCGCGATGCGGATTATCTTTTGTCTTGATTCAAAAATTTAATCTATTTTTTTAAAGATTGAATTCAAAGTGTCATGCATTTCTCGTGACATTCAAAATATTATTTATAAATTCAAGTTGACCTATAGTTTCTCTAAGATTCATCAATATCGAAACTTATTTCCCAAAATGCTATTGTAACGCATTTTATTAAATAAAACCTTCGGGATAAAATTAAACTTGAGAGAGAATCTAAAAGTAATAAAGTAGGGGAGACTGGGGTAAAGTGGTCAGTTGGGATAGAGTGATGAGTTGGGGTAAAGTGGCCATTGGCTTGTATTCACTGTATAGGACTCCAATTTGGTGACGAAACTGTGAACTAACTCATAGAGAAGCATTAGAGTTCTGTCAAAGCGTGTACTATCAGTTAATAAGATTTCTCAGTTAGGTATGTATACGTATTTATCACTTCATGCTCTCCTCGCCACTTTACCCCATACTATGGGTCAAAGTGGTCACTTTACAGGAGTTGGAGAAAACAAAAATTTCGAAAATATATTTCAAGATTTTGTTGATTTATTGATGACTATTGATTGTACACTACGTTTTATACCTATCAAATACATTTTTGTAATTTAAAGTCCTTTTAATAAGTTTACTGAAGAACTACTTTCTTTCGAGTGGCCACTTTACCCCAGTTTCCCCTACAATACATAAAACTAGACCGGTTTTGGAACGACGTCCGGATCCCTTCCGACAAATATTTCTGGCTACGGGCCTGCAAGGAAGCGCTCCAGAAACTCTCAATGCATCCACTGTACTTTGTGTCAATGTATATCGAAATATACATTCATATATACATCTAACGATAATGCACTCCGAGCTAAGCGTTTGTCAATTTCTTTTCTCAAGTCACTAACACCAATACAACATATTAATACATTTCAATGTAACGTTACCTTCACAGAGACTATCCGTGTGTCCCACATGGTCACTGCTGGGGAATCAGTCATTCTCTTGGACATCAAACCTCTTATCTGTCTTTAGCGTCACAGCCCTCGCCATCACTATCGCTGTTGTTCGTCCTTGCCACGAAGAATCAAGCGCGTCACTTCTACATTCATCGAATGTCTTACGATTCCTCTTTCCTCTAGGTAGTGTCGAATATCTTAAATCGGCTTTTAAGTCTCTATTAGCCCTTCTCTCGAGCCCGAAAAACAACTACACTACGCCCACAAACGCTTTCCTCTTCACCATCCCCACACATACATTCCCCTGTTTTCCCCGTGCGATGCAAATATTTTTCAAAATTCCATTTCATAGGGTGAAGAATTAAACCACATTTTTATACCGTTCCCGACAACGTATTGTGATAAACGTAGTCTCACAGACGTACTGTGGAAACCAACGTGAATTCTAATTCACCAGTCTCGGGTCACATGGCCACGTTGTTTGTATGCGGACAAACAGACCTCACACTCCTTACAATAGCCCACATTTTCCAACGCATATATTGCCCAATACTCGTAGACAAGTTAATAAAAGCAAGTTACAATCCTTTCCAATCTGTTCCAGAGCAAAGCTGTCAGCTTTAGGCCAAGAAGTTAACAATGCTCCTTTAAAAATAGGCATATTTTGCATTTCAGAATGTGATATTTCCATAACGTTCTTAAGTGCATTTGGCGTTAGATTTTTACCGTTTGCCCTTGTCAGTTTTTCAGCAATGAGTAATAATGTGAAGAACAGTTTCGAAAGAGACAAGGATGAAAAGTCTCAAACTTCACAAAGCTAGTCAAAGGAACCACTTACCATAAGTTATAAAATATAATTGTCATATCGTAGTACTGTTTGGAATGCGTCTCGATGAGTTTCACGTTTGAATATTTTGAAAGTTAGATAAAATCCTCTAGTCGTTTTTTAGGGTTTTTCAATATCAATATAAACCATGGCGGGGGGCGAGGCCATGCGAAGGCGGGGTGGGGGGCAAAGAAGAGCACTTGATACCCCTCAAACACAAAGTGCAGAAAAAGAAAAAGTCATTAATGCAAAGTGCCCATCCCTGCCTCTGCCCCCATAAATAATCAATAAGAAAGTAAAAAATAAAAACTCACGAATGCAATTATTTTATTCGATTGTTAATTACACATTAGGGCAATATATTCCCATTAGAATCTAACATATTTTATGTCAATATAAAGAATGCAAAGATATATATACGCCACTTCAGCATTTTGTCAAATTACTGTTCGCAATCCACACCAGTTGAGGTATATTAGGACAAGAGCACTACACGCATTAATACGTCGCAGTCTGACGCTGCACAATGGGTCTAATCCCATGCATACGTTAACGAATTAGTAATGTAACTTTAGCTGCATTTGAGTCAATAAAGCTAAATAAAATTTGCCCAAAATATTTCCTTCTTTAAAAAATTATACAATTAAACAACACCCATTTACCAACTGAAATTAATCTCTATTTTCCTTTCGAGTGAATTCAAAAGCCATTGAAAATATATCTAACATATTTACTCAATAGAAAGACTCTACAATACAGATATCTCGTGAGAGTCACGATCACAAAGTTATTGTGAACAGTCATTCAAGTGAAAACTTTCCATCGCGTTCGAAATGCAACGTATGCTGAAGTTACCTCTGCTCTATCCATAGATTCGTGTCGCTGTCGAGTATTGGATGAATGTACGACAGGAAATTCTCACTAAAATGTAATCTTACTTCCCAAGACACGACCGACCGTGACATCAATGATACTACATCTACACAGTGTGACTCGAGTTCATACAAGTAACAAAATAATTTTTATCACACGTATTTATTTTAAAGGGAATATATTATTATTCCTATCATCCCGTCTTAAAACAGTAAAACAAGCATAGTAATCCAATAAAAATCCTCTTCTGCACAAAAGTACTAGCATATCTTAATTATTTGGTTTGCTGGAATACTTCAGTACAGGTACGAATAAAAATTTATTTTAATTTGGATGAAAATTAAATCCATCAATTACCACTATTCGATCTCAGTACGTAATTCCAATCTTTCCTAAACCGCCCTCTCTCATTCATTTTAAATGGTCGCGATAGTTATTGTCATAAATTGTTCGACGAAATTAAAGCAGATAGAGAAGTATATGTATCGCACCCCTGTGAATCAGAAATGTAAAGCAACTCAACTAGTACGAAATTGGAGGGAAGTATCATTCCGGTAGACCAGATGTAATATCAGTTTGTCAAAGGTATTCCTAAGTTAGTTATAACATACGTATATATGACAACTTTAGATCCCTACTCGCAAGTAGCACTTACTTGGTGGATTGGTTATCACTTGATAGAGCATTGAAACAAAAATTGCTCTTTCTATTTTTTGCCATTAATGGTAGTACTAAGTATGGTAAATACAAAGTAACTTACCTCGTTGGATAAATTCAATTTCATGACAACAATCACTTATTGTGGCCATCTTGGTACGTCTCACACTTGAGAATGATGATATCGCTGTAAATTGAACTTTTGTAGACGGCTTAATACATCACGTCACCAAACATTTGGTACATTCCCTTAATCCACAAAAAGGTACAAATTCGCTGATTCATAGCTAGAAGACGATTGATTTAGGAACAACTTACTTTTTCCGCCTTTGCAAGACGACACTATAATGATGACCTCGCTACTACGGTCTGTCCATACACTGCAGCTCACAGAACAGAATCGAGATCCGCTCCAGCCCATAGAACAGAGTACATATATCCTATTCGTTTGTCCTTTTGTCTCGGGTAGCTTGTAAGTCGCGACTGATCCGTCCTGTGTAAACGGCTCTGTCATTGAACTAACGATGTTATGGATATTTCTGGATACCGTTTTCGAATACGTAGGATACATTTTAATCCAAAATATCTTGACATAAAAATTTCAAAACTACAAATCAAACCAAATAATTGTGTATGATTTTATTATATAATACTATTCAATACTTTCAACGTAAACAAGTTCATTTGCAATAATAGTAATAATAAATTTATTGTCAAAAAAGAAGTACGAACTGCGTATGACCACGTGGAGGACAATAAACTAATTTACTCTCCGGAAGCAAGCAAGGGACCATCTCATCAATTCCGATCAAGGGCCCTAAGGCGGAGGTGGATTCAAAAATTTAAGCAAAAATTCCTAGATAGTATAAAACGTTAGCTACGNCGGAGAAAAACCCGGGCCAGGATGGGGCTACAGAATTTATGTACACAAACGTGCCAATGTTGAGTACACATAAAACTAAATTAATATGAGCCATAAGACACAACAATCATGCAAGAAAATAGTTTTTGAAATTGTTATAAGTTATTTAAAAAGTACTACAGCAATGGCGTGATAAAGTACAAGACGATTTTAACTTTGTATTAAAATCAATAAATTCTTTTACATTGTAGAAGCACCGGTGCAGGAGGTAGTTTTTAACCGCGGATTTGAAGATATTCAATTTCATAATGTCTTTTATATTCTTGGGCAGGGAATTATATAGAACGATTCCCGAATCATACGGTCCTTTTTGGCAAAGAGTGGTTGACACTTTAGGGCGATGAATATTATTCCTATTGCGAGTATTGTGTTTGTGAACGAGATTGTTTCGTATGAAGTAAGGGTGACACTTCATTAATTCGGTCNGTTTCATAAATATAAATGCAGGGAAGTGTTAATATATTTAATTCCTTGAATAAAGGTTTACAAGAGTTTCGGGGGTGAGATTTACAAGTTATCCGAACTATCCTCTTCTGAATTCTGAAAGTTTGAATGCTCTGACCAGAATTACCCCAGAAGGTAATGCCGTAAAATAAATGGAAGTAAACGTTTGCAAAATATACGCAACGGAAAATACGTGAACTAACTACGCTAACTAAGATTCGGAATGCATAACACAATTTGCTTAATTGGGAATTAAGATTGTCAACAAGACAATCCATTTGAGGTTCTCTAGTATAGTTGCATACATTACAAGTAGTATAGTACAGTTGCATACGTTACAAGATATTTAAGAACTAAGGAAACATCATTAAATTATGAAATGAGTTTTTACTATGAATTCTCATTGACTGATGACATCAACATCTGGATGACACTATGAAGAGACTGTATGTATTTTGTTCATATTGTCTCTCACTTTTCCATTTTAAACATTGGCATGAGTATAAAGGCAGCACAAAGTCCTTCACCATTACCCACAAAAAGTTTTTGAATTATTTGAAATTAAGACTTACCTGCATAAAAATTGTTTATTGATAATTAGTTAATTCATTAACAATGTGAATTCAACTATTGAACAAATTTAAAATATTTTAAGGACAAATACCTTGAAAGTTAAAATCACTAGAATTTTAGCATTCTGAGCACACCCCAAAATAAATTTCTAAAAATTGACCTGAACTTTTTGTGACTTAGCGGCGAACCCTGGAAACTCAAAAATTACTACAAATGTATTTCTGTAAGTCATGGGCTAATATTTTATTTCAATAGAAAATTGCATTGTCAGTCCTTNACAAATGTATTTCTGTAAGTCATGGGCTAATATTTTATTTCAATAGAAAATTGCATTGTCAGTCCTTAATTGTTTTTAAATAAAAAATTAAATAAATATCAAATGTACATAAATACTACACTTGTTTATATTATCTGTTTAATGATTCAACACTTAATAATAAATACATGATACCAGCTTCCACTGACAATAATGCAATGATAAAATATTTGTTATTTTTGAAATACAGAAAACTTAGTGTTTCGACAACTTTTAAACTGCAATCACAATTAAAATTTGAGGGTTATCTCAAAGAAGTTGGGAAAAGACATCATAAGTTGACCAGTAACTTATTAACCAGTAGCATGTCAAAAAAAAAAAAAGTCTTATAAAACAAATTTCTTTTCAAGTCAATCAAATTGGGAAAAAGAAGTTGAGAGTTATAAAACCTTTGAATATAAAATGATGCAAACTATGAAAATTTGAAAAAGGTTATTTAACAATATAAAGGCTATTGTTCTGTTTAAAAAAATTAATATTTTAAGGACACATTGAGGAAAGCAATTTTTAAATGTATAAGAAAAACTCATCAATATCAGAAAACTAATTCATGAGAAAACAATGGTCAATATCTGTGGAGGGTGAAATGGAAGAGAATGTCATTAATGACCAGTCAGTCTTTGATGAGAAAGATCAAATTTTTCAAGAAAGATTTCTTAAAGATCCTGATATTTCTTAGAAAAGGTGATACAATCTATAAAAGCTATGGAAATCAGTAATGACCAGGTTCAGATAATTAATAGTAATGATGGTGAGAAATTAAACTACATATGATCCTTAATGTGTCAAGGAAAATAGAGAATATTATTTGTGTTAGAAATATAATTAAAAAAGTTCTCTGAGACAGAGCTGCTTTTGGTAAGACTAGTAACATCAGTCAGAAAGAAAATCATGTTGAAGTTGGTTGAGTTAGTAGATAATAGAAGAAGATTCAATCAACTTAAGCATCTGAAGAAGTGTTACTTTTCATGTAACACCCACAACGAAATTTAAGTGTGAGTAAAATATGTTAATTTAAAAAAATATTAATATAAAAATTAACATTGTGAACATTTATAATAAAGTACATTTACATAATAATATTGATGAAAAATAGAAAATAAAAACATGACTGATGCAGGCCCAAGCCCAATCCTATTCTTCAAATTTGTGAGTTTTTCTTCCGTGTATATTTTCTATTTTTCAACAACTTAAAAACTTTTTAATTTATATAAGACAGTAGTGTTGTTTTATTTTCAAGATTTCTGTAACATATAAAAATATGAACATTCAATAAACTTTCCATCATTTTTACTCAGTATTACTGTTTTTGTTTATTTCTCAGACTAAAATTTACAGGTTTGCTCACATATAGATTTCAAGAGCATTTTTTTCTTCTAAAAATGTTTCAAAAGAATTTAATATTATGTGATAAATGATCCAAATAAATATTTTTATCGTGAAATATTTGTTGATCAGTATGTCTAAGATCAAGAAAGGAAGTAGGAAGCAGTTTACATCATTATTCATCTTTCTGCTGGATGATGATTGGTTTTCATTTTATACAGCAACTTTAAGCAGCTGTCCTCAGACTTTTAAAAGGTTATTTCTTACAAATTTCTCCCATTCTATTTACAGTCTCCATGAGAATTCATGAACATTTAAATTCCTCATCTATATTATTACATTTTTTATGTAGTACTTTTAATAACAAATAATTAAAATACAAAAACTTTTTAAATGCATTCTTATTATTGTTTCTTATGATTTATAATAGTTTTATTTTTTATCTGTTTTTAATTTATGGTTGTTCTTATTATATCTGTATCCCCATCTCGACCTGCATATTTCATACATTTTCCTTCAGATGATTCAACTGGAATTGATGGGATGATATAACACTTTGAACATGGAGTGTACATTTGCTGGCCTTCATGTTGTCCGTAGTGTGCTCATACAAAGTTTTAACTAATTTTTGGCAATAAATTTAATGTAATGTAATTTTGAGATGTAATGTAATTTTGATAACTCACAAATTTTTTCTGGTCTCTGGAAACACTTTTCCAGTCTCTTGCACTTTTAAAATTTTAATAAGAAACAGAAAATGAAGTGAACAAATAAAATTAAGTGGAAGACAAGCAAACAAAATGGTTCAAAATTCAACTTAATACTTTATTGCAGAATGTCATTTTTACACTTCTAAGAAATCACCTACAAGCTATTTTCAAATTATATTAATTTTATCTTACACAAATTAAATTAAATTTCCTTCATCACCTTAACCACACAAAACTTGTTTTCATATTCATGTAGCATTTCTAAATTTTGATTCTATATATTTATATGAAGCTGATAAACATCCACTACATTCAAGCAACATGCCATTACTAAACCACAGATATGTTTTATCTGTATTTTTAGTAACAAGGTAAAAGAAGAATTATTACAAACATTTTCAATTCTGTTCAAACATTTACTCTCCTACTGAAAATATTCCACACACATCAGAAAAAGCAAATGGACACATTTGTAAAATTTACACCAGTCCTAAGAGTTAATGAGTGATTTTCTTTTTATTATATCAAGGCGCTTCCATTAAAATGTATTGTCATTATAAGTAGACATAGATGATTCACATAATAAAAGTATATTGTACTTCACAAGAACAGTAAATAAATCTACCCCGTGCATAAAATTTGAAAATACATTACAAGCAGACAACATTGTACTTCAATTACATTAAAGCATATGTCAGAGGGAAGCTGCTAAAGTGATCAACAACTATGTTTTATTCTAAAATTTTAAATATTAGGTCAATTTCAAACATTGTAAAATTTTAATATTTAATATCAACTCTTAAATACTCATATATAAAATCAAAGAATATCTTTATGGGATTATTTTCAACTTTGGGAAAAACAGTGAATTAAATAAATACAATAATTACTTCATTGAAGTCAATCATCAAATTTCTATACTATTATATAAAAAGTAATATTAATATCAATATATCTATATTTTTAAGACAACAGTCAACTAAAGAATATTTTCAAACTAAATATTCTTAGGTTTCAAGGAACATAAATCTATATGTTTACATGACTTCCAGGTATTAATGAAAATACTTTACCTACATATATTACAAGTCTTTTTACAAAATAAATCAGCTGGGTGAATGAGAAGCAAATTGAGCTTTCCGACAATTGCACAGCCATTTAATAATTCGCGCATTCCTCTCCACTATTGATAATTGTTCAGCAGGGCGCTGGTGATTACCACTGGTTCCACCGCTTTCAGGGCCCCAAAGAATAGCAGAGTCTACAGAACTTACACTATCAAAGAACACAGGAGATGATGCTCCTGACTGGGGAGTTGCTAATGATCTGAAAAAAATATTTAAATTCTTTATTCAGAAAAGGGTTTATTAAGAGAACAGTGATTATTCTTATGCAAATTTATTCTCTTCTTTATTTTTCTCAACAAGATAGAAGGATTTACTTTGTGATTGACTTACTTGTAATCACTAGCTCCTAAACCTAATTGTTCAAAAAATTGTTCGAGTTTTTCATCAGAATATGGTTCTTGGCGTTGCTGCCTGGGTGTGGATATATTACCTCTGGAATACCTATGACTTATATCTGACTTTGACCTAAGAATAGGTCTATGTTTATCAATTCCATAGGTACTAGGAGTTATCCTTCCAGAAAAACAAACAAAATATTATTAAAACCTCAACAAAGACAAATAATTTTAAAAAGTCTAAATCTCATACCTCAGTGGTTTGGGAGACGATACATCTTCAGCCCCACTATCGCTAAAACTACTATTACTTGTAAGACCATCGCACACATCAGTAACTTCTCTGACTCTTACACTGGAAAAGGAAAAATATAAAACCAATAATTTTTATTTCTTTTCATCCACAAAATTGAATATTTATTTCTAAAATATTCTTTATGTATCTTAAAATTATTAAATAAAGTAAAAATAAATGAAGAAAATTATTGGGAAATAAATACATAACATATTTAAAGAAAATGTTGTTTTGTACATTAAACCCAATATATTACATAGGTAAAAAAGAAAAATAACAATTAATAGTGAGAATGATGTAACAGACTTTTTAACAATACAAATCATACTAAATGATATAAGATTTTTATTTTGTAATTCATCAAAAGTAAATTAATTAAATATTATGCTACAATAATCCTTGTAATATTATACACTGTTTTTGCAACAAAATGATGAGTTTTTTTTCTGTAATAAAACAGCTTTTATCTCTAAAGTGTTAAATCATAAATGTATAATTAATACAAATGACATCCCCTACAAGCTTTTTCATAGTCTAGATAACCATTGTTAATTATCCTGTTGGTCGAGGGGAGAGTTGGGTGCTCATTTCAAAGATCATTCTACTTTAAATCACCCAAGGTAGAAAGTACTAGTCTGTAGCAACTATTCACTGTCAAATGGAAAGTGGTGGAAAGTGGATAACTTGACAACGCACTACATGTATTTTTTTCAAGTCAGTGACACCAAACTATATGCAACTACACTGTGGGTAAACTCAGTACTCTCCAGTCGACCACTTGCCTTGTAGAAATAACTTTTGCATTTGTTTTATTTAAATTTAAGAAATTTTTATTTATATTTAGTTCAATTTTTCTTCTGATAATTTTGTGTAGCACATTGTGAATACTAGTGATATGAAAGTGACAGTAAAAGAGAGCAAGAAGATTAATAACTTACTGACTGAAGACTTTGACTAGAATGTGCACAAGCAATACCTTATATTTTTTAAGTTTATATTTGTCAGTTGTTTTTATATCAAATAAATAAACCTTACTATTTTCTGTTTAATTTTTCTAAAATTTACTCCTTTGGCTATGCTTCATTTTTGATCTTTTAAAAAAAGACACGTGTACTGTAACACTTAGCAATTAGTAATTATTGGAAGTTATGAAGTTTAAGTATTTATTTACTTTACGTTACTTCTACACCAACTCAGAAAGTATAGGAGTTTTCTGCAATTCATTAAACAATGATCCACCCCATAAAATACAAGTCAAAATCGAAAGACAAAAAATAAAGTGTTTCAATAACAAATCTCTGGTATATCATGCAGAAGCCAAAGTGATGCCACCGTGGTAGTTGAGTGCTGTGCTCACCTATTGACCAACAATATCTGTCTAGAAGACCTGACCAATAGGAGGTTAAATATCACAAGAATGAAACATTCTAAAGACGTCATTGAAAGAAAAATTTACTACTTACCCCTTCTTTACATAGACTGGAGTATTTGGTGCACAGTCAGAAATAACATCACTTCTATATGTGCCCAAAGATAGTGGTCCACTCCTTGGTACATGAATAATATCTGCTTTTACAATGGCTGTAAAATAAAGTTAATTAGAACAAGAATAATAAGGAAAGAATTCTTCATTATCATCTTCGAAAGAACTTACAATGCACTCTCTGATGTAAAGTGACTACGGGTGTAATATTAGGAATAGTTTTTTGAGCATTTTCTTTCAAGGCTTTTTGTGCTATTCCTCCTGAAGAATGTGTACTCATGGCAGAGCCACAAGATTTTCTTCCCAGTCGGCTGCTGAAATCATTTTACAATTACTACCAATTTAAGCTAATGCTTCATTAATTTAATGATTTGAAAAGAGATTATCAGGTTTGGAAATATAATTGAATGGGTATCTAATCAGAAAGTGCAATTATGATAGAACACCACTTTTACTGCACCAATCTTTGCCCCACTAAGAGTCCCGTGATTATTTTGCTTAAGAAAAAAGAAAAGAATGTTCGCAACCTTCTTAAAGATGACGATTACATTTTTATTTTAAATGTAATTAGAGAAACTTTGCCAATTTCAAAGATGTGTAAAAAATGAACGAGTGTATGTGCCTATTAGTGCACTTACAGAGTGCAGAAGTATATGTGTGAGACAGAAAGAGCCCAATCCATGTTTATAAACCTCAGCTGTCACTAACACTATGTCCTCTTTCAGCAGCACTAAAGATATGTAAAATATCAGTAACAAAATGAATTCAGTACTGGTACAATACCAAAGTGTAGATCTTATATATGGTATTTCATAAAAGTTATCAAGCACATCATTTATGTGACCCTCATTTTAAGTATTTTGTCTACCAAAATATAAAGTACTTTTCCTTCAATATTTTTGCTGGTTTGTATTAACATATGGGTCCTTTGACCAATATTAGAGTGGGCAGTCAATTTTTCAAGTGTACCTTTTTTACATATTTGGGTGAGAAGTTTAAAAATTTGTTATTCTTGCATTTCATAGATGTGATGGAACTCTCACACATAACTGCCAAGTAAAAAGAATATGTTTGGATGAAATGAGTTAATTTACATTTTAGAAATGAATTTGCAATATCCTTTATAATTCTCATTTTTGATCCCATAATTAATTAATTTCAACTGAAATGATTTTATTAGTTAAGTAATCTTTTCTTTTTTTCATTTATGCTTGTAGTTTTTTATTCATTTTCATTCTTATTTCAATATTTCATCTCTCCTTCTATGGTATGTATTGAAATTAATTGGGTGGCATGTTCTAATGGCCCAGAGCAACAAAAATATGATTCTAAATGTAATATATATTTAATGCAAAAAATATGTACAAATGATTTACTGAAATATTTTGTCATAAGTTTGACATAAGAAAATATTTCTAAAATATAACCATCAAGATTAAAATGTAAATTATTATTGAGACTTTTGAGATTTTGTGGAATTTTAAACTTAAAGAATCACAAATCATCCAACACTTTCTTGAGAGAATAATAAATAGATTTACTGTAGAACTAGATAACAATTACAAGTAGGTGAAGGTAATATGCTTTTCACTTTTTACTTTCAAATTGGGAAAACCTAGCTCATGTCATGAGATTCAAAGCTCTGAAATCTTACCCGACTGAACGAATTTCACTGGCATCTGTTGATGTAGTTGGACTAGTAACAGCACCTGCATGGAGGTCAGGTAGAGATTTATGAATACTGCATCCTGTGGGACTACGAGGGCACACATTTCTGGTAAAGGGACGTTCATCACAAGCAACCTAAATCGAAAAATTACATTAAATATATTTTTTATTTTTTTATTTTTCAAACAAACTGTTGAAATAAATGTGGTAATATTTCTCAAAATCATCTAAGAAATTATTCAAAGAGAACTCATCTCGAAAAAAACTTACTTTGACACAATGGCATTATTCTAGATTATGAACACGGACTAGTTTTTAACAAGCTTTCATTAACTTTGTCATTGCTGCAAGTAGTGGCTGATGAAGAATTTTAGTTTGGAGAAGGCTCAGATTTCTGGAGGATCTTGGGGTATGTAAAGTTTGGTTTAAAATGATGCAATATTAATGCAATTAAGGATTTTAGAACATTATTACAACCCAATGCAAATTATTAATCTACATTACAAACAAAATTTATTCTGACAAAATACAAAATTACAAAAGTAAGGGGCAGGGGGTAACATCTAGCTTAGTGGGTTGGTTCTCTACAGAAAAAAATGGATCTTCTCATACACCAATACATATATTAAAAACAAACATTGTCATGTCCTGAAATTTTTCCCGCCAATACCACCAGAAACAAAAGCAAGTTAATTATTCGTCAGACATTTCTGCAACTCCAAAGAATTACTTTAAAATTTTTGGAGATTTTAATCTTCATTTAATTTTCTCAGAATGATTTCCTAGAGAATTTGTATTTACTATTTTCTTTAATGTAGACATTATCCATCATCATCCAGACAATGAAAGGTCCTCAGAATCTCAATTTAACACTTAAACTACTAGTTTAAGTGCTTCTCGTGACTGGGTGTTTTAGTCCAAACATGAACTTTATCTTAATTGGACAACTTTCCTCAAATAGTTATAAGATGATTATCCAATTTTTAATATGTATTTGATCACTCTTAAGAAATTTTAGAATTTGAATGAAATTATTCACATTATTGGATAGATGTGAATGAGCAGTTACTCAGATGATAGCCAAGCAATTTTTTTGATTATTCCTTAATATAAAAAATTTCATATTTGAAGATCATTTTATGAATATTTGAAAATAAATTTCAAATTCATGAATATAAATGATTCATACAGAATTGCTGCAATGGAAAGTAATTACAGCATGTCATGAACAAATTCAAAGAATAACCTTTCTTTGCAGTTTTTACATTGTATCAATCATTTAATGTAAGTATAAAACAATGGAATTGTTTTCATGAGTTTATATTTTAAATAAATTAAATTGAAAAATTAAATATTTGTAAAAGAAATCAGACACTGATCCGTCTAGCACAGAGAACATAGCAGAGCAGGGGATGGGAACAGAGGAGATTCAGAGTGCTGTCTAAACCTGAATTTTGTAATAAAAGTTTATAATAATTTCATTAAAATATTATGAAATTATATCATATTTTTATAATAATGAATTTAATTAAAATGGATAGATATTGCATTGTTCACAAAGAGACGGGTACTAAACTCGCCGCAGTCTCCCCCAATACGAATGAAAAGAAATAAGCAAAACATAATAGTATTTTCATAACTTCTTGCTTATAATATTTTGTATTTAAGTATTTGAGTACAAAAGTATTAAAATTTAACTACTAGAGTTGTATGACTTTCGTAGGATAACAAGAAAAAAATAAGTCAAGTGTTACATAATACAAGCAGTCCTTTTATAAACATGAACATCAGGAATACAAAGGGAAACAACAATAAAGTCGGAAATTTTGTAGACCTCTCTCAAAGAGGTACAGAACCAATTAAAATTTCATGCAATTTATTGTAAAAATAAGAGCAATGAAAATAATATTTAAAGAGAAATCACAATTTTTATTGATAGTTATGAATTTTCCTCAACCCATAGGCAATGCATTAAAAAGTCTGAAAATTTTGAAACAAAGATTTTCTCTTCACAACTACAATTTTTCAACAATAGAAAATTGTTAAATTAGCTAACTTCTGTTATCTTGGACAGGTTACATTGTTGAAGGAAAAATTGGTCCTGCATGTTACTGTATTAAGAGGAGATTTTTGACAACATTTATGAATTTTAAGTGAGTGGTTCACTGACTATTCATTGTCTCGAAAATGTGTATCACAGAAAAAAATGGGGAATACTTTTTCTCTTGAAAGATGAATATTATACTCATCAGTTTCCACAACTAACCTTCAGGTAAATGTTTCATAAAAATTAGATTCAGAAATATCATTGTATATAAATCAAATTTTTTTCTTATATATCTATTGATGAATGAATGCAACAGTGTCTGTATTCCTTATTGAAGGAACTTATTCCCACAAATATTACCCAATGGGTCAGAAGCCAGGAGTAACAGCATCCAGGTAGGATTGCTGGGAGAATCTAGTGGGGACTAGGGAAGATTTTGAATTTGGGCCCACTGCCCACTCCCCACTCCTCCAATGCTTCCATCCCTACTTACAATAAGTAGGTCAAATATAAATAAAGAATTTACAAATATATTTCACTACTTCTTGGTAGGTTTCTGAGCTTACAGTTGACTACGATTTAAAGAAAAATATGACATTTAAAAAATGCAGTTTTAAATATTTGACAAAAACCCTCTCAAATTTCTTAATTTATTGTAATTTAACAATTACTGACAACAACTCATCAACAATTAACTGTCAACAATAATTCATCTCTATGCGGCCTTTCTTATGAATCAAGAACACAGTAGTTATATTTTCCAGTGAAAACTTTTCAATTTTTATTAATTTGATAATAGAAAAGTTTTTAATTTATTATCATGTACTCTCTTGTACTTAACCTCCCTTCCCCAGCATCCGGGTTTAAACCTCCATTCTCATTCACCCATTCCCCGATGACACTGTCAACAACACACACCGTTTTCGAGTCGTCCGCCCACGCACCACCCGCGAAAAGGTTTTCCTTGGAGTCGGCGTTGAGCAAGCGTCGTAGCTTCGTCTGCAGCTGGTCGCTGCCTCCAGAGGGTTGCGAACCGGCGCGTCGCTGCGCCGCCGACACGAGGCGAGGACTCTTTGGCGGTAACGGCGGCGGCGGCGTGGGCGCGAAGGCAGCGGGAGGCGGGGGCGGCGGCGGTAGCAGCGGAGGCGATGCGACTGGAGGCGGTTGCGGCGGCGGTGGAGCGACCGGCGGCGAAGGCCGAGGCGGTACCACCGCGGGGCTCAGCAGCAAT
>NNCF01126403.1:146895-202157 GCA_002313205.1 Laupala kohalensis | reverse complement strand
TTTTTTTTTTTCAGTTTTTTCCTCTGGTCTGTTTGCTAGATTATTGTTTAAGATTATATGTAATAGTTAGAGTAAAAGTGCTATCACATTTATTATTTCACTAGCAGCTTTTTGTATGTGCTGCAGTCACCCGAGCATACTCCGAGAGGCAATTAGCGGGAAGATAAATTATGTTTAAGATATGTTGAAATGAAACGTTGCCAAACCACCAGGAGTTGGTGTTTTTTTCCTAATTCATGATTTTTTTTATACAAAAATATTTATGAAATTCAACACTAATGTCCCAGTATAAAAATGTCCCTTGAAAGTTTGACATTTTCAGAGATACAGCGACAACGGAAAGTGATATAATCTGAAACCATACATAATGTAAAAAATTTAACTCTACTCTCAATAGAAATAATTTAATAGACAACCTAACGTTTGGGCTGTAAGTGACAGAAAGAAAAAGAAACGTACAATTAATTTGTCCATGACATTGCAATAAGCGGTTACGCAAAGATCATGTTGTTGATAACGTTTCTCTGCCCTTACGATACAACTGAAACATCACGTATGTACGATACGGAACTTACACTTGTGATCGGGAGCCGGGTCGCTGCGAGGTCTGGTAGCGCGCAGGAACACCGTATCCACCGGTGACGAAGTAACCTGCAGGTGACCCGCATGCTTCAGTTGTTGCTGGCGATCCAACACGGTCTCCGACTTCACGTAGAAAGCCTTCGACTCCTGCAGTAACTCCACCGCGCTCTTCCGCTTCGCTGGAACATGGCATGCCCTTAATTACTTGTTTACGTCTAATAATGTATTTAATGAATTTAACTTAATTTTATTTAATATTAATAAGAATAACCAAAATTGTGTAATAGTAGATCATTGTTAAATGATTATGAAATGAAATGGAAAGATAGATATTTTATAAGAGAAAACGAGACATATCAAAGAAAACAAACAAGATACATATCAGAGATGTTTTTTTCTATTAAATCAACTCCAAGTTGTTTAAATTTACATATAAGCACAGATAAATTATCAAATGTTTAAGAATTCCAATTTTCTGTTAATATTTACTTAATACAGTTATTTATTTTTATCGTCATGTAACTATGTAGTAACAAAGTTGTGAATGCTAATTCTGACGAAGACTCGAACAAGAGTCAAAACGTTGTAAGAAATTATGAAAAAATAAGAAATTGTCTAAGAAGAATTGTCTAGGTTAAATTAATTAAATGACACGCCCTTCTTCAGTTTTGTATTTTGATCTTCATGAAAAACATCAAAGTAAGTTGCTTTAAATCTTGAAACGAAAATCAAATTATTAACTTCAAGATTAGAGAAATGTAAACGTATAAGTTAAGCAAAACACAGAACGAATAATAGTTTCACAAAATAAAGCTGTTTAAACGAAGATAATGGAAGGAAAAATTTAGGAGCAAAGGTCAATCTCACGTGTATTTATGTATAGTATTATATATAAAAACGGAAATATCGGTTTTGGTTACCCCATATTCAGAGAAACTGGTTTTCGGCATAACGACCGTTCGTCTGTCCGTCCGTCTGTGCGCATCACTCTTGACCGAATGGAAAAATATTTTGTTTTCATTTTTCGTATTTACGGTAGAATTTACTTGGTGATGATATACAGGCTCTAATTCTTTTTTTACTTTAAAACAAAGGGTACTTCACATGAAGATCCAAGTACTCTTTCGAATATTTCTCGAAAACGTCTCCAACGATTTTGCTTAAATTTTATGTACGTAAGGTACAATTAGTATGCATTACATCTGCATTAGCGGTACTTCGCATGAAAGTTTGGTATAGACGCAGGAAAATAATTTCCGTCTGCTGCACTTCCATATTAGTTTACGGTTTCAAGAAGATTGAATAATATTTAGCACATATATATGGCTAAATGAGAATGTACATGAAGTATATTAATCTGTGTGAAATGTATTAAAATCTTTAAAATAAAATAAATGAAAAAAAAAGACGGGTGAGGACTAATCTATGGCTGCGCGTCTGGGTAACTGACCGGTGCGGTGCGGTGAAGGAGCGCGTGCCGACGCATTAGCTGGGTTACACCCGCGCCGCAGGCTCACTAGCTCTGTGCCGTGTGGTTGTATAATGTTTAGCAATGTAAATGGACGAAGCAGACATAGAGTACACTTTTCGTAAACTGAAATGAAAGATATGACAATGATAAAATACATAGGACAGCAAACGCACTGCAGATACGGAAATACATCAATTTCTGTCTACAACGAAATTACATTTAAGATATTTTACGATATTTTTTGTCACTATGCTGCAGATGGAGAAACGTATATGAGAAAGTATGTGCAATGGTTTTGCACCACTAGTTTTTAATTTGTTTCTTACCTCTGTGATAGATTTTTCTTTCGTTCAACTCAGTGTGTAAAACTTTCGGAAATATCGCTGGTATAGATTTCCTGACTGTGAAACCATTATTATAAATGTGACAGTCAAGGCAAAATGGGATCGTTCGATATTTCAAATCAACTTCATCTCTTACTCGCAAGTTTGATGCGTGTTATGGTCAACTGACGCCATCTGCATTCTAATGATCATTGATGTTTGTCGCAATTCATTGTGTAAGGATAAAAGCATTATGCCATGTACATTTCATATTGCAATTTAATCTTGATTATGGTCGGTCACAAACCTATCAAAGACTTTCACATTTATGTCATTGTTTTAGTTCATGAATGTCATTTGCAGTCTTCGTTATATATACAGCATTGTTCATTGTTTCACATTCGAACACTGATAATTGTATTCTTATTTACGTAACTTAGACTTATGACCGGGGTTCAAATTTTGCGTGTTTTGTATATTTTTTCCTTACTTTCTATGTCTTTGAGGAATCAATTTCTAGCATTTTTAAACGCATAGTTTTGAAGATTTTTGTTTGAACTCTTTAATTCTTAGGTTAAATTACAGTAACAAAACAAAATTTACATGTTAATTATTGTACTATGGACTATACAGCACGAAGGAGCTCAGTGGTGTTATTCAAGTAACCCAATGTACACTTGCACTTTCTTAGTTATAAGTAATTACATATGCAATATGTTTTCCCAAATGCATATTTCGAATCTTTTAGTGCATATAATTGGATATTAATGCATATTTTGGACTTTTTGCGCACATTTTCAGATTTTTAGCGCATATTGATCCGATCCCTGCTTTTGACACTAGTATATCATTCATAATACAGTGATTCATAATTTTAAATAATCACGCAAACATTAAATGAAGATCAGATAACGAAGAAAATATCAATTTAATATTACATTGAAAATAGATCAATATTGACCAGGAATTATTCAGGTCCATCATAGAGTCGGACCAGCGCCGCCGGGGCGCAGAGGGGTCAGTGTGCCCCAGCCCCCAAAATGTATAGGAATATTTATTATTTAGAACTAGTGATGGGGAAAGAGTTAAAGAGTTGGGAGAAGGGGGAGATGGCGTGAGGGGACCATAAACAAAAAATCTTCCCCAGGGACCCTAAATCCTCTCTGTGGCCCTAAGGTGGGACATTTGAACTGACCAATTCGAACCCTGGAAATGTTAATAGACACAGTGCAATAGACTTCAACCCCTGGATACAGTTGGTTCCGTCAGACATACCAGCCCTGCGTGTTGCCTATACCGGTGAATTCTGGTGTAATTAATATTTGAAGTTTAGCCATTGCATATTGAGCAAATTCTGGAACATAGAATTATCTTGAGATCAACTCAATAAGGAATATATATTGAGCATATTTCATGACACTCTTTGAAGAGACACTTTTCATGGTTAGGATTCAGTTCAATTAGAGAACCATCATACATTCAATAAACCCGAACCTACACCATATCTCACAATATTGAAAATCAATGCAAGAACCCTATATTTATTTCACGTTAATTTATATCTAAACAACTTCTGATTGTGAGGAATATTTCATATACTTCTCATACCCAATAGTGCAATACGAGTTGAGCAACAAATATGAGACGTTTAAGCTGTCATTTGTTCCAGAATAATGACCGTACGGCACAGTTAACATACATTGCAGAAATTATTCAAATCAATTATTTGCGTTGTTATCCTCCATTCATTGATTATTATACATAATTTAACTTATTTTTCCCCTTCCAGTTGTTAGCTCTCAGCATTCTAAAACTGTGATTTTAAACTGAACAAAATAGATGCGATACCTTATGAACTATGAATTGACTTTACACTTAGTTTCTTTTTAACTAGCAGAAAACTCACCGTCCCTTTTTAATATTTTTCTTTTCTCATATACGTAGTACTGGAAATTATTTTCATGAAGAATATATGTTAAATAAATCATGAAATTTCTCAGCGGAACTTCCAGTCGCTTAAAAATTAATTTCTTATTTATAACTGACTTCGATTTAGAATGAAAGCTGGGAAAGAATCTCTCCTAGTTTGAGAAAACATCGTGTATGGAGATAATAGCAACTAATACAGAATACATCGTCATTCAATAGTTACCATCAATCAATATCAATACCTTTTTGACGGGATTAAAATTACGAAAATCGATCCTAGCATAATTGCTAGGAAGTGGAACCTGAGAAGATAGTGGTTTAGTGGGTGCCTGCATACGCTCGCAAATATACTCTCGTTGCACTAATCATACTCTTGGTCTTTGAAACAAATCTTTCAATTGTAGTCAATTTGAGGAAGTTTTGATACTGAATTTTTAATTAATACCATTTTTCGTATCCAACAGTATTAGAAGCGTTGACCGGAGTCTGTTTAAGAGATTGACATTCATCAACGCACAGCACTAACTATTAGAGATAGGGGCTCAATATTTTGAGAGCATGTTACATTTATAATGCCTAGAATCAATGGGAAATAATTTTAAAATTTACATTTTAAAGAAGTGAATTAGGATGAAATGTAATTCCTCGAATCTTCACTATTTTATCTAACTGAATTTTGACTAGGTTTTTGTATTTTTAAACGTTGTTCAGTCAAATACATAAAACAGTGTATTGGATTTTCTGATATTTCATTCGTTAATAGGTGCAAGGGGGATGACATGATTTCAGGAGTTAAAAACATGGTATATTACTTTCGGTACATTTCACGAGTTAATCGCCATATATTACAGTTTTTTTTGTGCATAAGGATTGGTAAGTCAAATTTCTGAAAAACAATTATAATCGATAAAAACTGATATATCACTAAAATATAACATCTGACGAAGATACTATTTTTACTATTTTTGTAATAATATTGGAGATTATATTTTTGCAATAATATTCTTGATTCTTCTAATGTCATTCTCATTCCGAAAAGTAATTTTCCTGCCTTGAAAATGAGGATGCAGTCTGCGCATGCACCGTACTTATATTCCTAACTTGCAAATATCGCCAATAAGTAAGACCGTGCATTGCTTTAGCGTAAAACATTCCACCGAGCAGTCAATTGTCATGAACTGCATGGTAGGTGAGAACTCAGCGGAAAAACCGCAGACAGACATCTTTGCAACCAAGCACTTTCTTATGTTGAGAAGCGAATGTTTTGGGTTTTACACGTAACAGTAACTGGGATCAACTCATTTCCGGAGGTCAACTCAGGGACATTCTCGTGAGACGATACCTATATTGGCGATCCGAAAATCAGAATGTTATGCGACGATTCCATCGACGGGCACTTAACTGACCTCCGGTTGGCGTCCCTCCTTCCCTATTGCCCCAATCAGCTGGCTCCGTTTTGAGAGATTAAAGAGCAGGTGGTGGTGGTGGGGTGAGGGAGGGTAAGTGTATAAGAGGGAGAATGCGTCCAATGGAACCATTGGGTGCGCGGTGCGAGAGGTGCAGGCGCGCGTAATGAGATTAAGGCGCACATGCCTCGATTAGCTCTCGCCCTACGGATTAGCGGAGAGGGAAGGGACATAAGCTTCTGTGACGCGCCCGACGCTAGCCTTTGTGCATCCTTACAAAAGGCCTCGGGACGTAATGAAAAAAAGGATTGATCGTTGTTCTTTGATGTTTTTTCTCTGATTTTGTTTGTTCCTCCTTCAGAGGTATGGATTACCAACCGCGCTTCCAAAGGACTAATTCGTTTCCCTCGAACCACGCGGGATCAAGATTTGGCCAAATGAGAAGAGAGTTTTCCTCTTTTATTGTGACTTTTCTCGACTATTCAGAAAAGTACAAATAAAAAACGAAATCTTTATTATCTCTCTTTATGACATTCGTTTTGATGTTGCTTCTAAGTCTGGCTAATAAATCACTTTAGTTCCTATTTCAGTCCCATTCATTATTGGCAATCTGTGATGGTTAGCCAATACATAAGCGATGACTATAGGACGCCATTTGTATTTTTACTCATAAGTATTCATTGGTTGATTATGTTGATATACTGTATTATGCGTTTAATATTTACGTAAATAAATTGTTTGCTTTATAAGACACCCCTTTTAAGTATTATTCGAATTGAATCTAAATAACGTAAATATGTCGCTGCTAAAGGCAAATGATACAATCCAAATGGAATTATCTTGGTCTCCAAATTAACGAGGATCCTCTTTTTAAGGAAATATACATAGTATGTAACACAAAACCTCTTCTATTTCACGAAACAGCAGAAGAGGTGGTTTCAGAAAAGTGAATTGATAGTTTGAAAACGAATGTGCATTTGACGATTCACTTACAAAAAAATGAAGTGTTCACGACGTGTTTTTGTCTTTAAATCTTGACGCCCATTTATGAATCACCATACTCCATGATTCAACAACTGTATAAGAAAAATAATAAAAATATTGAAACATTAAATACTACAAGTTGAACTATCCATTATAACATGAGTGAATTGTAAAAAGGATATTTTTGGTTTTTTGTTAATGCATTTTTTCCAGGTTACAGAGCATTGAAAGAAATTAAAATAAACTGAAAAATAGTAAAATATATAATGTTTATATAACAAAGTTTAATCAATTCAAAGTGAATACAACAAATGAAATTATTTGTAAAGAGAGAAGAAGTGTTTTTGAGATTCAATTAAATATTGCCGAAAGTGATCTTTTTTTTTTAATGTAAGAAATCTCAGTGTTATGTGCCGGTTTATTTCCACAAAATCTCAATGAGTTTGAGGGTAACTGGAGGTATTTCTTATTGTTCCTATTTTGTATTCTCTGGACGTGCAGATTCGTATCGGAATACCAAAGAACAGAACTATGGCAGGCGAACCATAAAGCGAGTCAAACCATCTGCTGCACTCTTTAATTTTAATAAAAGCTTTAAAATTCACAAAAGTTATAAATTAAGTCAGAAATAAAACGGCAAACATACGGTCGAACTTTCAACTAGTCCAAATGGCATCACCTTCCTACATCATTTCCAAACAAAATTTTATTGGAACTCTGTTTAAATGATGAAGTCTGAGAAATATACATTTATAATAAATAATAAATAAATGTATTGTCGAAAAGGCAGTAACAAACTGCGTATGACTACTGAAGGACAATAAACTAATTTACTCTCCGGAAGTAAGCAAGGGACCATCCCATCAATTCCGATCAAGGGACCTAAGGCAAAGGCTGATTTAAGATTTGAGCACACTCCTAAGATAAGAATAAAATAGTTTGGTACGTGTTATAATATTAACATAATCCCAACAATTTGTATTGAATCAAATACAAAAATTTAATTTCAAAGGAACGTATAATTATCAAATTAGAGATTATTCGGAAAAAATTGTTTATGATAGATCATTTAAGATAGATATATAAAATAATAGAACGTACTGAATTGACTCTCTATTTTTATATTTTGAACTCTACGTATATACTCTACAAACTATATACTATATACAAACTCTCTATACTATACTCTACAAACACAATTTTTTGCCCGTTTAGAAACCAGAATAGTGTCGAGAACACGAAGATAATACTAATTTACGGTTGAAATATTGATTACGTATACAAATGAGAAATTCTATGCTTTACGAGGTGGTATTGGATGCTCTTTCAATTAAAATGTACTTATAATTTTTAAGATTGAAAATATTATAACAGTATCACGATGATTATGCATTGTGTTTTCAAAGCAAGGAGTTGTATACAACTTTCATGAGAGATACCAATTGTCGGTTCAATTCCTGACGTTTCTTCTGCTATTCACCCTTCAATTTACAAAAGGTCGCTGTTTCCGCCTCCACACCCTCGCTCGGTGTCCCTCCAGAAGTCTTTCATCTCCTTGTGTTTACGCCGCGCTGATTAGATAATGAAGTCGCGCCCGCGCACCGCTGAAGCGAGACAACTTGTTAGCAGAGGTTACAATGCCACGGCCAGATAAGCGAGCTGTTGACACCATCGGTTCTTGTGCTTCCTCCCACATCAGATTACACCGCATCTGCAGGTCACACTTCTGAAGTCAACTCGTATGAGAACACATATTAGATTCAAATAGGCTTTCATCCCTCCGAGTTTAAGGGGAATGAACTTATTCGGGGTAAGGAGTGACAAATTCATAGATGGATTCACAATTGATTTTGAAAAAATGAAATGGATTTTCGTAAATTGATACGAGAATCATCTACTGTAACGCAATTACACATATCTGTAAAATTTCAGCTTGACCGGAAACTTGGAAGATGCCGAAATATCAATTACCAATTTTGAAACGGAATGACTACGTACATACAAACATAGTTACATACATGCATATATAAATACGTAGGAACGAAGCAAGTTATTGAAAGGTTGTAAAAATAGAAAGTTACGTTACACGAGAAAGAGAAAATTCAAAAAAGAAAAACGTTTCAGATTTTTGAAGGCATAAAACAAATAACAAAGTATATACTATGTTATATCAAGTTTGCAGAATGTATACCCAAAACCTGATTTTCATGAATGACATCAAACATTTCAAGAAGTGTTTTGGTTTTGTAATATTTAGCACATTTTTCAGGAGGTTCGTGTAGCATTGAAATAGTTTTATAACCGATGTGTAACAAATAGAAATGTAAATATAAGTATGAAATAATCACCACGAAATCAGATACCATTTGTGTAAAGAGTGTATTATTAATACAGTTTACGTTAGATTTTCGTATCTACTATTTCAAATTATCATCGCAGTAATAATCGCTCAAAGAATACAAGATTAATAATGCAGACAGAACAAAAGCATATATGAGTAATGAGAGTAATCATATCATTTTTAATACCAGAGGATTTATTCACTATAAAAATAATTTTCAGTAAATATTTAATACATGAATTTATAGACATATTTTTCATAACTAATTTGATAAATTTTTTAAATTTATTAATTCAATGAAATTTGTGTCAAAATATATTAAAAACAAAAATTGTTGTATATTTGTCTTTTTTTAACTTTTAATATTATTTTACTACGGGACACAGCAACGCTTGCATTTAGTCAAATAATATTTTCAAGTATATTTTTAATAAAAGAATTCTTATTTTACCGGTTTACCGATTATTTTACCGATGAATTATTATTTCTTCTAATACCGATACCGATGTGTTNGTGTCATTTATCATTTCATTGTCATCGGAAGCAAGTGTTGTGCATTGCTTCAGCGTAAAACATTCCAGAGAACATTCAAATGTCATGTCCTATAGGTGAGCGACCAGTGGATGTATCTCAGACAGAAGGGAAAGAAGGTTTAAACTTACAATTATTGCCCGTATAATCATTTTGTAAAACGAATTTTCGCAAGATTGACACTTATGCCATTCTATTCTTGACATCAAAAATCCTTTATATAACAAGTCTCGGCAAAATCCCACCATAAGTTTACGAGACAGCCGATTTAAACTTACAATTATTGTTCGTATAATAAGAGTAGACGTAAAAGAATAGATATGAACCAGGTTTGGGATATAAATGAAAGAGAAGAGGGTGTTGCTGCTGGAAACACTCAATACTCTCTCGTTTTGAATGACACCACTAGGCAAATTGGAAAGATTACTCACAGATTATTCATTGTCAACTAACATAACACTAAGTGAAAATTTATCTTTTAAGTGGGCTAAGCCGCTTTATGTACATTTATGGGTCGATGTCCATCAGCTTACTCAAATACAACAACATACATAGATGACATTTATATAACCATTTCACTTTACCATCTGTTCCTCTTTCTGTTAACCGAAGAAAGAGTCATGTAGAGTCATCGCGATTAAAGATATAATTTACTTTCCCAACTAAGTCAAAAAAGAGAGAATAATGTCTGAAATCCGTTGGTATGGAAACAATTGTTGTTGAAAAAAGTTATTGTCCAGTCAGTTGCATATTAGTTTCAAATTGGTTTCAAGTCAGATTTTTATCGTCGTTAAATCCAAAAACAAAACACATACTTAATTGTGTAAGGATGATTATTTTCTACATAAATGACTCTAGTTGATTTTAACGTAAATTTCTGCTATCTTTATTTTGATAATTGGGATTAACCTTTGCTGTTAGCTGTATTCTACATCGGACTTTTTAGTAACATTATTTGTGGTGAACAATATTGCCGAACATTGTATCTCCACGTAAGCACGCAGTGCACGAGACGATACCACTCCACCGATTGATTTTTTTTCCCGTCTGTTATAGATCGGCTAATTTACACAAAATAATCTTTAATTACGCACCTCAATTTTGTTCGTACACCACTCCATCCATCAGTGAAACGGGGAATGAATTCCAATCAGTAGTTAGGAGAAAACCCCGCTAACGCAACGGGGGGCTTCGTTATGTAATACGTAGCGATTTCTATAATCGTCTTAAATATTATTTTCAATAATGTAATATAACATTTCAATAATGTAATATAATTTAGAAATTCGAAAAACTAGTCTAATTAAGTTGTTCTTATTTGTGTTTAAACATTTTACTGAGTTTCTGGTTTTTTAAATAATAAAGACGAAACGTCTCTCGTAAGTTTATTACTCTGGCTATTTCTCATTTAAGGTACGACTCCCATTTTCCGAGGCACTTAACCCCGATCTGCGCCCTCGTCGTCGCTTCTGTGTCGTTTCGCAGCGAGAGCCTTCTAGCCACCCACCCGCATACTCCGCCCGACACTTCCCCAAACCACCCACCACCTCGAAGCAATGCTATGAAGCTGGAAAGAGCGGGATGGATGACGCGTTAAAGTACAGCCAAGATGCACAAGAATGAACGCAACACGGTAATGACGAACAATGCATGTTATTGAAAAGTTGCAAGTTTTCACGGCTATCGATGTTGCGCTGCGTCATCCTATTTTTAGTTTCAAGTCCAATTTAAAATTTCGTTCGAGTATTAAATATGACGACGAGGTTTAACAATCCTCAAAAAGTTTTTAATAAAGCTAATTATTGCTATAATTCGTTCTTGAGAAATTGTAAATAACAAATGATTGAATAATGATTCAATATTTCAAATTAGTATTTAAAATTACTCTATTACAAACTAATTAAAAATATATAATTGCTTTGTATAATTTGTGTGCCGTCATTTCAATAGGATGAAAAACATGATGGATATGAACGAGTTACAAAGTGGCGCAGAGACTAATGTTTCTAAACTAGAGTGACGCAACGCAGAGCCACGAGTTGCGAAAGATCCTTAAGAGTCTTTCATCGTCTGGACTCTCTGCGAACGAATATGTTTACTTTCTTTGGTTCGTCGCCTGCGATTTACGAGTACCGGACGTGGACGCAAGAAAACAAGAAGTAATATTCGTAAATTACACCAGAAGACCGAAAAAATTTCGGAACTTTTAGTTTTAATTCGGACGCATAAGGAATAAAACGTGACTGGAAGTTGGAAAGCGTGCACGCAACCTAACATTACAAAAGGAATGTTCTCTCAGGAATAATATTATTTCAAGAACTGTTCTGCGTAAAACCAAAAATATAATAATGTAACAAATTTAAATTAGTTAAACAGGAAATAATCTGGTATAAATATAAAAAAACAATATCAAAGCTATTTGAATGAACAGGTACATTGAGAAAACACCATGGATGTGAGACCCCTAGGTTTGGATGTGAGATCCACATGCAACGGAAGGAAAGGATTTTCCCAAACCTTCGGATATGACATCTCAACCTCACATTTCGAATACTATGAGGTTGGAAAGTCAAATATAAAGGTTGACATGTCTCATACAAAAGTTAGGATGTCATATCCAAATGTTTGGAGAAATCCTTTCCTTCCACAGGATTTGGATCTCACACCCAAACCTGTTCTCTCAGTGTAGTATAACACTAGAGGGGTTCTAACAAATCATTTCTAACAAATCTGTCTCGACAACATTGTAAAAAAAAAGAATTAAATGAAATAAAAAAGAGATAAAATGATAATTTTTCAATAAAATAAACTGTGTTCGTGCTTGGACAAGAAAACTCGTATGGAAGAGAAATTACCATTGTGAAAAAAATCTCCGAAATGTACTGACTCTGATCCCACAGCTTAGTTTCGCCGAGGGCTTATCCACGCTTTTCCAACTTCTCTCGTCGTGAAACATTTCTGAACGAGTTCGAGGATTGGGAAGTTTCTTCCAAAAACACCGCATCTGCCACTCATTCAAACTTCGTTTACTAAATACCAGTAGCATCAGATGTAGAACAAATGCACATGCAGGGAGCGTAGTATCGCATTTATGAGAGGAAAAACAAAGTTAATACTATTATAGCAATGTGGATTTATGTAAGCGGGGTTATATCTTACAGCTCGTACAATTGTATAAAAAAGAGGAATGTGAAGAGGTGTATAAATGAATAAAGTGACTTCATTAAGAAAACTAGTGATGTAAAACCTTGCACATATCCTTCATACGCTTCAGAGCATTCACTATTAAATATATTTAAATACAACAGTGATTATCTTTTTATTATTTTTATTTAATGTCTTCTGGCAAGGTTCGGGCCATTTGGCCCGCTCTATCACCTAACCGTGACTTGGGTAAGGGAATTGGGAAGGAGAAATGTTGGGTTGCCAGGGAACTTATGGTACCGAACCGACATTTGTCTGGAGTAGGAAACCCCAGCTGAAAACCTCAACAAGTTCGACCGAGCACGGTTTGAATCCACGCTCTACCGCTCAACGGTATCAAGGTTGCGAAGACACTTCTTGTGACCACCACTTTCGGTCGTCGATTATGTAACATACATAAAATAAGGAAATATCGTAAAATATTACGAGGATGATATTTTGGATCATACGTCAGTTTTCGGCTCTTCTAAACTTCTAAACATGAGTGATTACCGTATTTTTTGTATTGGAATTCAAAAGCTGTATTCTCACTTTACTTATTGCATTTACATTGATAAATGGTTTTAAGGACGCTTAGACAATGCAGCGGAGAAAAAATATTTCACTTCTACATGAAACTTTTAAAAATTTTGAAGAGTGTATATGAAACTTTCGAGATACCACCTTCGTGGAAGTAATACACACAAATATCAGTGACCCTGATTAGAGAAATTTTCCTAAATGCACTTGATTTGCATATGAAATGCCTTTAACGATCATTAGAAAATATAAAAGACAATCTGATGTGAACACTACACACACTTCACTATTAAAATTCGTAGAGTATGGAGAAAACCTCTATTATTTATTCCTCACAAATTAACAGTAATAAGTAATATAATTAAGAAAAATCAATAATGTCCCTACACCTTTTATAAACGAATGATAACAAAAACCCGTTATCAAATGATTCCATAACTTTGGAAATTTTATACTTCCTCATATTATCAATTAACCGTAAACGAGTTACCATTTATATTACAATAATATTTTTAAATACTGTAATTATATATTTCATTAAAGGCAGCGGGTACAAATAGGGAGAACGCTGATGGAGCAAAGAACTGACCATATTAAAAAAAGAAAAAGGAACAAATTAGAAATCTACCGGCGAATGAGAAGAACTGGAAGATGGAAGTACAAAAAAATTCAGAAGAATTTTTAGAAAAAAGAACTACCAAAAACATATAGGGAATACCGCATAGAATTGACAGAGCAAAAAATAAAACCGAAACAAGACTGAAATAATATTCATATTTTTAAGAAAAGGGTTCATTATACTCATTCGATATGGTTTTGTTCAAAATAGATGAAATACAAATACATATTTATCAGTAATGTAAATTTTGAGTGGAAAAATAGTTTTGTCCCGACTAACAATGTTTGGAATTTATAACTACTAAAGTAAATTTCAATACATAGTTTCAAAAAATCAAGAGAAATGAACGTTAAAAGGGAACGAAAAAATATTACAAAGCTATTAACAATGTTACAATAAAACAATGTTACAATATTACAAAGCTATTAACAATGTTCAATTAAAAGAATAAAATGAACAAAATAATAAGAAAGAGAGAAAGAGGTAGACAAACCGGGTGTAGACAATGTTGGGCACGGGTTGAATGAAGAAAAGAAATACAATAAAATGGAAAATAATTCCATTTCGAGTAGTTAAACTTACAAAAAATACCAACCCTTAACGGCGAGAATATCATGAAGTTCGCACAATATACTAGCTCCACGCTAATAAAATGCTCCATAAAAAAAAAAAAAAGTTGAAAAATCTATTGTTTGCGCGTAGTCATTTTAACTTCGTTACTGTATAACATTTACGTCGATAAATGGCACAAGCGCGTAGTAGGCTAGATGTAGCACGATCCATATCCAGACAGCACATTCAGCAGTCGGATTGCTAATCCCATTTTCTTCTAACTTTGACCGAGGTTTCGTTGGTGTGTACTAGTTATCTGAAGTGTAGCCCTCATATTTTCTGTATTTCTGTACAACGACGCGTATATGTCAGTGCAGTTTAGAATTTTAGAGTGTGTTTAATTCAGTACTGGACTAATGACTTGAGCCCGAGTGCTAGCAGGTGGATTATATTCCCACACCATCCAGGAATGACAGAAACAACACCTTATCTCATTCTGTCATTCTATCTCTCCATAAAATTACTAACATCCTTATTAAATAAAGCAACATAATTTATTGTAGTATTAGCATGACGGTTGCATGGCGTTCTTATACTTATCTATTTTCCTTACTCGTCCCACATTTTTGTATATTTCCCAAAAAAGAAATAAAATAGGTACAATATTATTTTGAGGTAGAAAAGTATTAAAATATCTAACTTTATTGTGTTCCATTTAACATCACTCTCACCCTTTTTCTCCGTAAACCTTGACACAGACGTATAATAACCGTCCATGTTAACTCCGGAATTCTCTTGTCAATATCACCATACACGAGTAATAGAATCTGTCCTTCATCTGCGTCCGATTGCAGAGAGGTCAATGTGATATAAATAAATGGACGCTCGTGAATTGGTCGTGACAAGCAATTCACATATCTTACTTATATATCTGGACTTAACCTCAATCGATTTCCCGACCATAAAACAAAAACAAGATAGTAATATTTCCAATGAAATTTGAGAAATATAAAAGAAGTTGATGGCATGATAATCCGGTGAATCTGATATTTAACAATTTACTGTATCAATTCATTAAGCTTTTGTTTTTTTTTGTCAATTTTTGCATAATACATAATGCAAAAAAAGTAAAAGGAAGGTTAACTACATATGCATGTCGCATAGTTGAGTATTTATCGATAAAGAGGTGGATCGATAATTCAGTATTACGCGGAGTTTCTCACTATTGTTTTCCAAGGAAAACAACGCGTGATAAATAACTTCTACCCACTCTTTCAACCCGAAACCTGACACCAGAGGCGTCATCTCTTACTAGAGCTCCTCAGGTCCGCAACATACTGAAATGTAAGTACATAATTTATTATAGGTTTCCCGAATCTACTTCAGCATTCCCCGAGCACCCACTCCAGGGAGTTGGTGAGCTCGCTCGCTGAAAGGGGATTGCAAGTGGACCAGTGTTCCTCGTCCCTGAGCTACTTTTCCCAAGACACCACGCTGTTACCAACTGAATCGCATTCAGAGCTCCTAACGAGTAACAGTACTCCTCTTAAGAATCTCCACTTGTATAATCTCTTCGAAACCATTCTACTCTCTAGAAATCAACAATATGATGGATGCATTGTTATCTGTTCTATAGTTGACCGTACCATACCAAACAAACTTTTTTTTTGTAAGTTTCACATTCTTCCAAATAATCTTCCTAAACAAAAATTTTTGGATCTGAACAAATTGGAAGGATAAATTGTTATTTCAAATTTTACATGCTATGTAAATAAATCTGCACGTGACAAGTATTATTCTTCAGTAATCTTAAAAACAAATTCACGTCTTTTTTAAGTACTATTTATTAGGTGGAAGACATTTTCCAAAGATCTATCATTGCAAAATTTAAAAAAAAACACGAGAATTAAACAGTAAAATATTGTACTCTAACCTGGGTCGAATTGAGTGGGGTGCTACAGAGTTCTATTTCCAGGAAGAACGTTTACAATTGGTTTTCACAAGTTTTCTTAAAGTAATTTCACATCTACACCGCCGTATTTGACCGATTCCTCCACAGTGATTCTGACACTGAGAAAAACAAGAAGAATCCGTACCGGTTGAAGATGTACGTAGAGGTATAACGCGACAACGTTTTAAAATGGATGTTCTTGGTGGAGAAGATGATTTAGATAGAAACATTGAGTGTAAGTTACAACTTGAATGTATATGAAAACGATATAAAGTCTCTTAATTTTCATCGCAGAGTGAAATTATATTCATCGTTCTTTGAGGACTAGAGTTAGTCAGAGAGCTCGGAAGTTATTTTCGACGTCACGGGAGTGTATATATGACAATTCTTCTACTGCCATCAGAGGAGTAAGAAAGGAGTGCTGTGTTGAAGTCAATTACGAGAGACAAGTAACTGCTTGTTGTGTTGGGCTTCCTCAAGATAGCGCACATGCTTGGTTTCGTCTCCAGTTCTTCTCTCGTTCTCATCCGTGGATATACAACCATAAGAGGACATCAAGTTCACATGTACGATATCACGAATCAATGGTTTCTGCAATGGTGAAATTCTTTCGTCGAAATTGTACTTTTTTATTTGGGTAGCATCCTCGATTCGAAGAAAAATGTCAAATAAGTCCAAAATCTTACATCGCGAACGCTTTGCTTTTGGATCTCCATCCTGGCTTTCTATGTCGCTCTCCAGGGTGCCAACGCCCGAAGAACAACCTGCCGTCTCTCCGAGTAGAAAAGCGCTGCTCCTCCCGACACGAAAGATAAAAGGATCTCGATTGAAATACACAAAGAGAAATAAGGCGACAGAACTCAAAAAGGAATAATATTTGCTGTTAAAAGAGAGTTTGTAATAGTCAGGGGCGCGGTAGAGTGGAAGTATATCCAGGCCAGAACACCACCTAAGTACCTACAGGATACAAAGTTATCAAATTCATTGCATCTTACTTGAACATGCTGGGCGAAAAGTTGCAGTACGATTTTCGAGAATAGAAAATACAAAAAAATGGGAATGACTACTGCAACACTTAAGCTATATGAGCATGCTACATCGTGAGAATTAAGACCACCACGCCAATTGAAAATTCGAATAATACGAGCTTGTGGTATTGGTTTAGTTAATTTAAAAAATCCTGTAATAGTTCGAACAAAAATTCTTATTAAGCACACAAATGCATGATCTTTAATTCTGTCTCAGTTCTTGATTTGCCTTAATTTACAATTAAGTTCGAATAATCTAAAAACTAATGATAGAATTATGCAGCGATACATTGTAAAGTACTTAACCGTACTTAATTGTTTCTAAAATAATTCAAGAATCACAGTTACACTGTATTTGGAAAATAAACTACTTGCATGAAATGCTATAAAAAACTAAATATATAACTTACGCATGTCTGTATATGTGATGGACACATTTATTTTGTTAGCTGTACTATAGCGCAGTACAAGAACTGTAACGTAGTCGAGGAATTGAACATACATACAATGTGAAAAATAAAAAAACTGGGCAATTGAAAACAAGGAAGAATATATCATGCTAGACAAAAACATTTGAAAAAACACGTAAGCAACAATACAAATGCATTTAACTGACACAAAAGTGTAAATTTTATTTCATGCTAGATTTCATCCAGACCTTGACTGTTTAACAGAAAAGAAACTTATTTTATGTTAACGGTAACTCGCAAGCGTCAAAATGTAAGTGTATAATAACTAGTTCTGATGAAGAAATAATCCTAACTTGTCGTCTATTATTAGAAATATGAAGGAGAATACTCTTTTGTTCTGTAATTGGAAGAATTTTTTTGAAAAATATAAACACTCTTTGGATTGTTATTATGAGAATGACTTCTCCATTCATCAACATTGTTTTGGAATTCAGGCCTTTGGTCTGTAACGTGTCATTCAAAACTAATTAACTGATTGGCAATGAAACGTTGACTATGCATAGACCGACCGTATATCATCACGTTAAAGAGGGACAGCAACAGTGAAATCGGGAGAGAGCTGTTATATAAAATGCTGGCTGAATGATCCATCATCTTATANCGCAAAAAAAAAAAAAAAGAAAAAAAAAGCGAAATGAAAAGAGGTGTTCTTGATAGTAACAATTAATTCATTTTCTCTTAATTAGTGGAATGTATATTGTTTGTAATTTTGTCAAAGGAAAAATATAATGTTTCTTCATCAAGTTACTCGTAGCATGTGTTAGGTAAAATTTATTCCTAGGATATTAATTTTTACCGACACAACAGTAATACGGTATGTCAGCTTTTTATGGATAAAGTTTTTTTAATTTTTACTAACAATTTAACTAATATTGCTAATAATGTGAAACTTTTTCAAATATTTCCTATACAGAGTGGTAATTTAACCTTAACCAAGAGGTAATGAACCAAAAGTGTAGTAAGTGAATTGATTTCAGACGAAGTCTCTCTGAACGATATCAACCTTTTGAAATCACTTGATTCGCTAATCCCTAACACAATATCAAACTGCACCGCTATCTAACCTAGGAGGAGAAAAGCCATCGCCTCAGAACGAAGGGGTTAAGCCGTACGACGGAGGAAGCAGGCGTCGATCGTAAGTTTCGATGGGCGCGGGAAGTGCTGTAGGGGTGAGGCTAAGGGGCAATGAAGAAATAGTGCACGCGTGCAACATCAAACATTCACGTCAGCCGCGCCTACGGCGCTCTCCAGTGAGTGAAGTCGTGGAACGGCGCCCACACGTTCGGAAGGAGCTCCGCATTTGTTAAACCAAAGAGCGCAACGATCCAAAAAACGGGTTAGTCAAGTTTTAGGTTTTTAAACTGAATAAGAAGCACACGTTTTTGATCATTTTCGAATATTTTTGTTTTATTTAATTATTCAGTTAACCAGAGAAAAAATACATCACTTAAAACTACAATAAAATGAAGGATCTGTAGGGAGAAAGGAATTCTCATAATATTCGTGATAATAATCTACGTGACTGAGATGTTAGCGAGTGGAATATTTCAACTTATACATCAAAGGTAAAAAAAGAATTATGTGTCACAACTTTTCTGGAATTTCAACAGTTTCTCACTAAATTTCTGTAATGGCTAGTACATTTTAAAATCAGGAAATTTAACCATAAAATTGTATTAAATGAAAACTTAGACACTTAAATAGTTAAGTTGATTAATATCGAGTAAAATTGTCCATCATGAATTTCATTTAAATCATGCTAATTTAATTATTTTAGAAATTACAACGCAACAATCAACCATATAACAGAAAATTCAATATGTATGTCAAGAACCGGGTTCCAAATTCTTTTTCAGATCCGGGATAGAAAAGTCATACCGGATCCGGGATGGAAAACGATTTCGGTAGATTTCGTAAAACCTGCACAGGAGCTCGTTACATTTTGATTTGGTAGCATCTTTGACACAGATGTGGTAAGGCAGTTTGTCTTAAATCCAAAAATATGCTTGTTGCGAAAACGGTTTTTTAAAATAAAACAACTGTTTACTCTGATATAATTCTAAAAGAGAAAAATTATTGAAAATAGTATTAATATTTTATATACAGAGAACTTCATTTAACTGTATGAAAATAAATATCAATGTGAAGAAGATCTTTCAACAACGTATCCTTTTAGCTTAGATGCAGTAAAAATAAAAGATAGAAAAGAAAAAAAAAACATTAAAAAAACCCAGTGATTTCAAAAATGATTTCGTGAATCAGCAAACCCCGATTTTTATATATTTTACTACTATTAAAGAAATAGTAAGGAGTGGGCATAAGAAGCACATTTAATACAGACGTCAACTTAATCATTTTCAAGAACTGCTGGAACGAAACGTTCTCTAAAACTACACCTAATGTTTTAATTCGTAGACGCCCCAAAGACCAGGATACGGGAAAAAAATAAATGAATAAGAAAATTTGACTAATACGTAAGAAAAAACAAGTCTTAAGCAACTCGCTATAGACTGCGTATTTCGTGATATACGACCTTCACAGAAGGGGAGTGGAGCATTAAACAGATCACGGGTGGAGGGAGGGAGTAGCTGGGACAAGGGGGAAATCGCCAATTTAGTGGTCTCAGGGAGTTCGAACTCGTAAAGAGAATAGTGGCATTGACCGAGCGATAAAAAAGTACGGTTTGTGACCATGAGTAAATAAAAAAGCGTCGATTTATATTTGTTCTCAATTACAAGTAACAGAGGTCAATCGTGCGTTTTTTGAGTCCGAGTCCTTGTAAGGAAATGTTTAGCCGTTCTTAAAAAAGTTCAAGAATTTATCATTCCAGATAGAGCATATCAAAAGTTGTCTCAACTCTAATTATCTTTTTTTAAAAAAATCAAGTAATGTCCTCCTTTCCGAAATATGAAGAAATGTGTCAAGAATATTATAGAATTGTTCTCACAAAATAAAATCTCCTCTTTTCTATCCAAATAGTGTTTAATATTCCATTGGTTCACTTTTTTTCATTTTCCAAAATATTTTATAATTCTCAATATGAATTTCTCAATTCCAAAGAAAATTGCAACAGAGAAATTGTAATTCCACGGAGCTCATAGTAATGTAAGATCTAAAAATATCAAGAGAGAAATGAATTTGTTTTTGGCCGAATGCATGAGAACTTGGAGATTCTACATTATTTTCCACGAAGTGAACGAAAACAATCGACTTCCAAAATGAGGGAGAATAACATGGAAATGCGACAGATTCGGTGGGGAAGAATGGATTTAGCAAAAACACATAATGAAACCTCTACGAAGAAAATGCTGAAATCCCTCTTTCCCTATCCTATCTTCAAGAGAAGTCAACATGATCTCACATCTCTCATTTCCTCTAAAGACATCTCACAAATCTGAATTATAATAAAACTTATCGACCAACAAGTGAAACATTCCACAACTAAAAATTTGAAATCACAAAGGATGGAAAAGGAGGTAGAAGTAATAAGGACGTGGAAAAGGATAATGAGGAAGAGAAAGAATCGTAACAGAGGAAGAACCTTTCCAAAGGGAATTTCCATCTCCACAATCGTGCCGAATCCCGCTTCCAGTTTAGAGTGAGGGGAGCAGATGACATGGGTTGGTCTACGCGCAGAGCGTAACCAGAACTCTCATTCAGGGAGAAGATAGAGACGCTGTGTCTGCGTCCGTCCGTCTCCGGATGAGGAGGACGAAAGCCCTTCCTCTGCCTTTGCTGGCCACAAGGGACGACTCGTCGCATCACGATGCAGTCTGTTTCAAAGACTCAAAATTATATGAAGATAGGCCTGTCGGTTAATGTTAGTCAAATCTTTCAAAACAACTTATCTGTTTGTTTGTTTTTTCTTCATTCCTTTTGCCCTAGACAAGATGTCGGAGATAGAAGGATGAGATGTCTCGTAATTCGTAACAGGGGAATCACAGGGATGCTTTGGGCACCTCTCCGAAGCGGGTGATGTATGACTGATAAGTAAATATTGTGGTAACATCAGTGGCTATAACCCCCTTAGCACCCCCCTCCATCCCCCTATGGGACCTGAACTCTCAACAGTTGAAGGCATACTTTGCCACTTGAAACAATTAATAAATTTGGTTGCTATTTAGTTTTCTTAATTCTTGACTATTTGATGAGTTGATGTATTTTCTTTAAAGATAAGATTTATAAAATTTGTGTTGTAAAACCATGATTTTCAAACAGTTCCCCAGATCCCTCCTGGGTAGCCCCCCAACTTGACAACGGTTTAGATCCGCCATATACATATTAAATGGCCATCAATAAAATTTAAAAGTCTAAATCCATGCATTTATTTCATCCATTAGACGTTTCATGTATATTTCTGAATATTTCTCTTCATATTTTTATAGAAATATTTACAAAAATCGTATTAATACTTTTGTAGAGTCCTACTGTGATATTTGATTGTTTTTATCATGATCATTTATCATGGTTTTGTCATAGCTTTATCTACTTTTCTTGTCTACTTCCTAAAACCTTCTATTTTTCCTTCTCTCGTTGTAAATATGTTAATGTATAAACAAGTGTCATATCCCCGGAAAATACATAAAACAGGAAAAAAGTATAAATAAATAATTTATTTAGGAAAAGTAATTGAATTTATAAAATTAAATTGTTATTGAATTTCTTTTTCCGTCATGCATGGCATTTTAGGAAATAGTTTACACTCAACTTGTTCACGTACTGGATTAACACGGCAAAAACTTTAATTGGTGTGTAAAACAACTAGTAAAGAAAATAATATTTCTCGTTTCTCTTCCTGCTACATCTTTCTAACGCTGATCAGGAATGTCTATCGAGGATCCGTACCACAGTATGTCAGCAGGAAATCTTTGTGAGATCCACAGACGTGTCTCGCTATGGGATGGAGACAGTGGTCCTCGTCAACTGCGTTGTAGACGATGTTCATGGTTGATAGTGTAAGGCGATGGGGCATGAAAATCCGCGGCGCTTCCGGTTGTCGGCACTCACCCTTGTGAGGGTGACGGGCCATGAGCTCCCGAGTTGAAGGAGTTAGTTCCCAAGGCCTTGGACTTTCAAGCAACAACCATCACGCTTTCCGCTGTCTTGGAGATAACGCTTTCGTCTCCTATTGCACAGCAGATAAGGGAGGTGCTGGCGTCTGGAGCGACGGCCAGGAGACTCAAATGAAAACTCGCCAGACAAAAGAAAGCTGTGGGGGCAGTGTCAGGAATATAATAAAATGAAGTGCGAGACATTATTGCCCTTGAGAGATATAAAATATAAACACAGTTAAATTACATATTTTCTTAAGTTTTCAAAATTAAATTCAAAGAGACATGACGTCAATTTCTTGTTACTTTGAGGTAGAACAAAATAGAGGAAAGAAACTACGAAGAACAGATTTGTTTTTGATGAAAATCAGGTGTTTCCCACGTAAGTTGCTTCAATCACCAAGTAACTATACTCTACGAAAGGCAAGAGATAACATTTTATGCTGCACTGTACGTGGTTCGTATCAGCCATAAAAGTTTACGACGCCTCCTTGTCTAGACGTACTAACACGCTGCGACGTACTATACGTGGAGCCCTGTTGGGTTCAGCGAAAGAAAAACAATATTTTGAGCACGAATCTATTTTCCCTGTTGATCTTCAATTTTTCTTATTATAGTATCGCCATTTGTTCGTTTTATATCATTTATAAGTGACAAGCAATTAAGATTAGAAAAAAAATTTGATGAAACTCTCAGGTCGCACAATTCATCGAAACTGTCCGTCACGCTACTAACCGTTGTATTAAGTTAAGATGATACAATGAACCTATTCTTTTTTACTTTTAGCTTTAGTGACTGAATAAGTAGATCCGAGATCATTTTTGATGGGGTATATTTTATAAATACTATACAAATTATAAATGTTATTTACAGTTCACTATGACATAGCTCATACAAAGATTGGACGTTTAATCTCCGTATTTATTTATTTATTTTTCGTGGGGCTTTAGGGCTCGTCAACATCAAAGGTCATTAGAGCCCAACTCTCCGTATTTAATTAATAAACAATGGACACATGAGATTTACACATAATAAGGATAATAAATCTTGAAAGCAATAAACGTCATGCTGGGATTCTGTCACCAACTATCCTGGCGTTGGGTGTTTTAACGCCGGGCGCCACGTTGTCGCGACCATGCTCTGCAACTTGCTTCAACTCAATAAGGAACTTGAAACAACTTTGAGAATTTACGATGGCGATGCCTCCGCCTCCCGACGGATACTGTCGCCGTAATGTGGGTAAAGTGCTCGCGTGTCATTTTCGCGCGCAATCGTCCGTAATGGGACGCCAGTTCGGTGCTTGTTGCAGATCGCCGACAGGGTGAAACCATCGATTTGGAAGGAGGTCTTAAACGACTGCGATGCCACGATCTCAAGGAATACAGCGAATTCGCTTCTTGTTTCATTGTCGGTAGAAACTTTTAGTTAATTATATGTTAAATCCTGATTTTATTTCTTCATTTCTAAATTGATATGACGCACTTGGTTCCGAAAAGTAATTGAATGTTATCATAACAATAAATATCATCGATTTAAGTAAAAATCGTGAGTAATTATTGAGTACAAAAATTGAGAACGCGTTTTAATCACCAGAAAAGATTTGATTTTTGTAATCAAGTATTTAGCTTCATTTAAGAATGTCTTGACGTTTTTCTAGAGAACAATTTGTAATATATATTTTAAAATTACCAACTTGACAGTGTCCCGATCACTCTAACTTCCTATGAAGAAATTATTGTCATTTTGAAATTCCATCCAAAACAATTAGGATCAATCCTTTGATATCGACATTATGAAACGTGTCATAAACAATAGAATGAATCGATTTTCCTGTCAGAATTTGATTAATTATTGAATACTTAAGATTTTTTTACTTGATATACTCGTATCATAGAACACAGTCTTTTTTTTTAAATACCGAAATTCCCTATAACGAAAGAAAATATTTTATTAAAGCTTTCATTTAAAACCTTTTACACTTTTGGTGGAGAGCAAACTGGATTACTACACATTCAATAACAGTGCTTGAAACTAATCCATTAGCGAGATAAAATAATTAAGCGAAAATTAAGTTGTGATTGAAAAAATATGAATATCCTATAAGCCTATAAGCGATATAATTGTATATTCAAGAGATATGAATAGTAGTATAATTGGAACAGTAAGAGCTGAGTCAATTGAAAAATAATTTTTACTCTATGGTCGAGCATTAGCAGTAACAAGAGATATCGATATGGTGAAATAGGCTTCTCTGTGAACGCTGCTCCATCCGTCCTCGTTCCCATCAATGAAGATAAGTCGAGGGTTTTAATCGAGCGGGGCGGGGCGTTGGGTGTCGAAACAAACCGACGAATGAGGTCTCATGAAGATGGATGGAGATGTTCCGAACGGTGATAGTCTTTTTTTAGGAAATGGAAGTAATCGCAAAATATGGAGGAAGTTCCAAGCATTGGTGTTCTCAATTTTCCCCATACCATTTTTATAATTTTTACTATCCCATTTGAAACAAAAAAATTAATTGAATACATCTAGTAACTAAAAACAAACAATACATTAAAGTAATATTTTGTGAAGCAGAATATATGGTTTCAAATTAATACATTTATATTGAAGTTAGAATGTGTTGTAGATTGGGATGTTCATATAACTTCCTGAAATAAATAAGAATATTATTATAATTCCTTCAATGAATTGGGCAACGTGTCAATATTTTAGGGATGCTCTTTCATTATATACAAACTATATTTCAAAAGAACATGAGTCATCTGTTTATTAATAATTATAACATTACGTAGATTACTTTGAAAGAGATTTGTTAAGTGCATAATTGTTACTAAACCGGATCTGAATATTGACGGTTTTTCTAGCGTTATAATATCACTAACGTAGGACAGAAGCAAAATACCTTTTACAAAAAATGAGTAGTACTAATCTGCAAAGTACTAAAAGACATCTACAATGCATTGACCTCGGTAACATTGCTTCGCAACTTCCCAGAGTGTGATCCTCTTCGTAAACTTCGTGAAATTAAATATATATATACTGTTTCTCATCAGACATACTGCTAATTAAAAGTTTACAAAAAATAGAACACATTAAAAATTGTTGATGAGCTGATTTCAATTATTGGAAGAAGGAACTCACACAATTTAAGGAACGAATAAAATTCCTTTATAAATATTTTGTTTGTTTTTACGTCTTAGGGAAAAAAACTGTGAATGTAAATTCACAAAATCAAGAAACAAAATGCCGTGAAGAAATTTATACGGAATCAAAGAACATACTCTCCATCGACTTCACGGCATTGACATGGAAGTTGTGTAAAACTTAATGTCTGGATAGTTGATAAGATAAGACTGAAGAAGATGCGAATACGTGAGGGTCAAAGGCAATGTATAGTAGGAAACGATGCTTTCGAGCGACTACTCTTCTAATAAGGGTAATATGAAAATTCTTCGTATAGATNTGTATAGTAGGAAACGATGCTTTCGAGCGACTACTCTTCTAATAAGGGTAATATGAAAATTCTTCGTATAGATCATGACGGCAAAATCAAGATACAGGGCACATGAACACACAACGTGATACTTGATGTACTCCTTTTCAGTCATTGGATATGAATGTACAACAAACTATTTGAAGAAAAAGCATACACAATACCAAAATTATATCGTAAAACAGCTGCAAAAATCCCCAAATACCATTAAATACAGTTCAATTGACGAATTACGCGTTTATTTTTATATCGTATAAAATGTTAAATTATTATACGTTTTCTAAGAAAACATTTCTAATATTTACAAAAGTCTTAAAACTCCAAAGAAGCATTATCTTTCTGAGAGAAACGGACTAAACTTTACTTAATCTCATTTTTCTTTAACTATTATANTCTAATATTTACAAAAGTCTTAAAACTCCAAAGAAGCATTATCTTTCTGAGAGAAACGGACTTAACTTTACTTAATCTCATTTTTCTTTAACTATTATAAAAACTTGAGTTTTTATTGCCTTTTATTAAAAACTTTGACCTGATTATTGCAAAAGGGGCATTCCCCAGAAAATACTTACGGGGCTTCACACATTTGAAAAATGTGGAAGCCTACAATTTCATACCAGTGTTGACAAAAGGACAATATTACCCGAATATCATATTCCTGATTTTCAATAACAAAGGTTTTCACATTCTAAATTACTACGTAATTTTTGTTACTACCGACTTCAATGTTTTTTTATATTTTGTAACGAAGTCTTGTCGGCAGCTTTGGTTTAAAAAAATTAAATTTTCAAAATTCGTCAATGAACCTTAAGGAATAGATACTATTTTACGTGGGTGCATAGTAATATTCATGCAGGACATTTTTCCTAACTTCTTATTCTTTATTTCTCATAATTACGTCGCATGGTGAGCGAGGTTCAAACAAAAGTATCTGCTCTTCAAGGTCGAAAAAGGGGGGAAGCCAGAGAATTTTCCCCTTCTAACTTTTTCCTCCCACTTCTAAATCTTATGTTAATTCCTAATCTGGAAAAAATAATTCCACTTTTCCTGTTGGTCAATAATTGTCAAAATTAGTCTTAATTTCCACTAATATGCCAACACTTTTTCACGAAATGCACGATTATAAAACGGCACTCTATACATCTTAACTTTATACTTAGAAAAATAATGTAAAACACATTAGACAAGTCAAAAATAGGTCAGAATTAAATACAAAATTACAAGAACTATGACGTCCTTTTAAATGCCCCCTGAATAGAATCATATCTTCTTTACAATTTTATAAAGTATTGTATTAAAATATTAAAGGACATGTTTCAAAAGTTTCCCCTTCCTTCTATATTTTTTCTAATACTGCTGTTCTTCCACTTAACCTAAGTTGGAGAGAGGAAATAAGGAAGATGAGATTTTGAGTTGCCAATGATCTAGTGATAAAAAACCGTATCGTGGGTCTGAAGGTGAGCGAAATTCCCCAGTTGAAAATATCAAGTTCGACGGAGTTGGGGTCCACGCGCTTACCAACTCAGCGTTTAAGTAAGTGCGAAGATCACCCCACCGCGGTCTTGTCTGTTCTTTCCGTGAAGTAAACATTTTTTAAACTTAAAATTCAAGGTATCGTAAATCAAATATTTGGGCATAAAAAACCTCCAATATTATGTGGACATTGTTATTTACCTGTCGTCCGCTAGTTGAATTTATGTTTCGAAAATTAGGTAACAGTTTTCAGAAGGGCTGAAGAGCTGGGAAAATTTCATACCTGAAACAAAACAAAAATTGAAATTAATGTAAGAAATTAAATATTTTAAAATTAAAAGTAAAATGTCAAAACATGAATCTTAGACATGACGTAAGAATATATCGCCATAAATTGTTGTATGTTAACGGAAGTATTATTGTGAAATAATTTTTGTAGTAGTAATAAAACACAAATAACACAAATAATAGAAGAATCACAAAAAATATTTTAATAATAAAGAAAATACAATATGATAAATAACCTGAACTGTAGGATTTTGAATATTGAAAACGGAGAACTATTGTGATAAATTATGACTCGAGTACAAATGATGTGATATTCTTGCAACGCTCTCATAAATGTAAAAAATTACATTAATTTCATAAACCTAAATTAGTNCTGAACTGTAGGATTTTGAATATTGAAAACGGAGAACTATTGTGATAAATTATGACTCGAGTACAAATGATGTGATATTCTTGCAACGTTCTCATAAATGTAAAAAATTACATTAATTTCATAAACCTAAATTAGTAAAAAAAATGACAGCAACATATTACTTCGAACTCTGGTCAATATAATTATGAATTTTGTAAAATCGCTTGCCTTGGAATAAGTATTTGAGTTTTATAAGTTCAGTACAGCACTGGGAAGCCTGAATTGCCCTTGCTGCGTTTTTGAAATCCCAATCACATTAAGTCAATATCACATTTTTTGCGAGCGTACCGGATAACTATTACTTTGAAAATGTAATTAAATTATCAATATAGTGTCTAACAATACTATGTATCATTAAATAGTTAATTATCTTCACAAATTCAGCAACATTAATGGAGTTATCTATGCTTGTTTACAATGATAACACTCAACAGCAGTTCATGAAAATTTGAAACGTATTTACAAAGGAATAAATGAAATGTAGTAAATTGACTCATTCAATCACCAATAACTGTAATAGTCATTGATACATGTTTGCATAAGCAAAACCGATAAGTGGGTAAAAAGTCTGTCACTACTTTAAATAATGAATGACACAATTCATAAATATTTTAACATTTTCATTTATTACCAATTTTATTACAATTACAAATTTACGCAAGTGTAACAAGTTCCTATTCCAACGACATTTGTGCCGTAATTTGACTTATTAGATGAATCTCCATCCATCCTAATTTCATTTACATTTTTTCGTTCCGCTTTGGGGCCGTCCGTAAATTATGTGACCCACCTCGGAGAAAAGGTAATTCTTCATATTGTTACACTGTGGACGGGGTAAGGAGATTAGCCTTGATGTTACGTAACACCGTTTCAGACGGCACTTTCAACCATAAAGTTTGTTACAGTAATCCATGTACTCAACCGTTCTCTGTGAGCGCAGAGCAATGAGAACGAAAAATGAAATCAGTGCATGAAAATTTGTCCCCCAATTTTCCGAAAAAAACAAACAAAAGCTTTTCTTAACGGGCACGGGATGTAGGAGGAGGTTAATTATGATGAGGGTGTAAGAGGAATCGGAACCGGTGCTTTATGAAGGGTGGAGGGGTGTGGAACCTTTCTATTCCGTTCACTTTTCTTTCTTATTGGTGAAATATGTTCTCCAATCCCTCAATCGCGCAGAGCGGCTTCAGTCATGTGATTTCATTCGTAAGCAAGTGAGTCCTTTCGATGGGGGTGGAGAACTTCCGTCCGAAAGTCATGAAAACCACAATGAAGTTTGCAAAGTAAACTATTTGAAGAAAAGAAATGGGAAAATACTGTTAAATACGACGATTTGTTACTTATATTGTCTTTTAAAACCGGTTAGATATCTCATAAATAAATATTTGATAGGTATATCCTTACTGTACAAGTGACACGACTACTCACCCCTATATTCCCTCCACGGCGCAAGACCACAACAGTACTTAACAAGCGTAACCAGGGAATCAAATTGATCTCCTGACTACCGTTTCTCACAATTTCACGAAATTTGATGAAATATATCCATCAAACGGTACACACATTTGATTACTGAATATATTATTACACAAAATCATACAAATATATAATATTAATTATTATGTATTAGAAGTAAAATATATAAGAAATGCAGCAATTTGCAATTTCTTACATGATGCAACCATTTGGAAATTTATGCCTGAAAATCGCAAGTACTTGTTGGAGTGAGCAAATTCGTCTACTTTCCCTCTACCAAAGATTTGTATTTTTGGCCCGGGAATCCTTTAACATCTCTTGAATCCCCTTGAAATGTTTCCATCACAAGATAGTATTCAGAGAGCTTTCGAGCACTAGGAACAAAGGACTTCATTTTTCTTCAGCAAGAGGATGCCCCCACCATGTCACTCTCAAGATAATGATAAAGTATTCTAATCGATTAGAATACAACACAAAGTTATTTAGGAGGAACACAAAGTACAGGAATTATTGGTAAGGTGTGTTGCGAAGAGAAAGTAAATTGAGAAATCGTACCTAGCATTTTTTCATTCAAAAATAGAACTAGAAGTTTGAATACACCTTTAAAACTCGTGAGCCAAAGATGAATGAAAGCGAAATGTGATCTCATTTGACATCTCTCCCATAAGAGAGTAAGATAGAACTAATGAATTGACAGAATTATCAATGCTGAATCAGTAAACAGATATGATTTGCGACGATGCTTGTATTTAATTATATCTGTTCATTAAGCGCATGACAGCCAATATTGATTCATTTCCTATAATGTAAATACGAGCAATTCCTGTTCATTAGCATTTATCACACCTGTTATTTCGCTCTACCATGAAGCCATCCGAACATTTATCTTCGTGCCAGTGATATACAAGATTTGCATCGATTCCTCGTGCAGCGTTATTGACGAAGAAGACCTACCCCACTGCTTTTCTTCATGAACGCAAGGGAGCTCACAAAGAAGTTATTTATAGACACAAGGACACGTTCCACGCCCTACGTGGAAGAGGATTTCGAAATAGTTTGATTGCTCGAAGAAATTTCAAAAGCTCCATTTTTAGCTGGAAGAAGTTAAAATTTCAAAACTCAAACATAAAATATAATAAAAATAAGTTAACATATAAAATTAATAGGAAGCATCCAATACTTATAAAAATTTAATATCTGTCTTCCTGGATATCATCAAATTGCAGTGATTACAAAATAAGACAGTATGAAAGGATGATATATGATATTGAATTTAAAATATGTTGATATAATACATTTAATATTATTTCAGGCTAATAAACTTTTTTTACAAAGATTTAGAAAATAATAAAAAATTTATTGCAGAGCGCAGTAAAAATTCTTAACAATGACATCATAAAATCGTCGACAAATACCACGATTAGCTAAAAAAATTCAAATGCGAGGTTTAATTTTAAAGAATGATTTTAGGTTCGATTCAACAAATTAAAAATCAACGAACAATAACACGACTTTCACGTTATTTCAAACTCACAACACACATGCATCGAAAAATAGAAACGATGAACGATAGTTAAGGATAGTACAGAAATTATTTATTATTTTTTCTGCCCTTACCGCACACGTTATGAAAGAGTTTCCAAAAAGATTAGTGAATCTCAATAAAAGAAGTGAGTAAAAATACAGATTGCATAAAAAATACACTTACTTCTCAATGTTGATTCGAATGATTCAAAACAAAGGGCTGAAACAAATGTTACAACTACACTTACTCCCTTCATATAACTAATTTAAAAAATTCGACATTTATTAAATTTAAACACATGCAATTCTATTTTACAATTATTTTCACGTCTATGTAAATTTTTATTTTCCCTCAATAAATACATAAATAAAATTTATTATTTGTACAGTCCAATCCTGTTACACTTCCGACACCGATCCATTCACTGACTGGCTGTTTTAGGAGGCACAAAAGGTTCTGAAATGTCCCACAGACCATTAGTCACGTTAGCGAGCAGTAAGTGAGATAATGATTGTGTCTATTAATATTGAATAACTCTGCCGCTCTAACATTAACTGCCCTTATTGAACAAATCGCGACAAAAATGCTCCTAAAGTTTTTCAACAAGTTCACAGGATTCAAAGAAGGTATTACTATATTAATAAACTTTACAATATTTATGCCTATTATTCGTAATAAAAGCTTGGGTATTATACAGTAGTGGGTCGAAGAGTTCACATGACAGGAATCAACCTAAAAAATCACGTACAACTGATGCTTATTATAATTTGTCAATTATGATATATTATTTTTATTAATTCATAACATCTGACAATGTATTTACAAATGACAGTAAATGAAAAGCGTTCGATCCATAAGTCGCCCCCTCCTGTTCTAATAGCAACCCCAGAAATTCATTTACATTTGAGGAATTGATTAGGTGCTGATATTCATTACATCACATTGTATTGCAAAAATCTTTATTTTTCTTCACGATTCTTATGACTTTGCTTTTTACCATAACCTCTGCATGCTGTCGCCCCATCTGCTCGCTTCCATTTTCTACCTCTCTTTCCTTTAATCCTTCGTCTGCGGTATCACGATAAGGGATATTGTAAATCCTTCCTCTTCTCCTCGTGGTGATTGTGGTCTCCTGCGAGGGGATAATCTAGCCAATTCTGAGAGCACCTAAGCGTGAACTCCTACCCCTAACCTCAGCCCGAGGGTAACAGGGGAACGTACCGTCAATGCTTCCTCGCAGATTACAGGCAGTAGAATCACTTCCCCCAAGGAATTAGATTCTGTGAGACCACCAATTTGGGTCGCTGATCTCTCACAATACAACTGCATCTTCTATCTGCGCAACATCTTTTGTTTTAACTTTATAGATGTTAACTTTATATATGTTGTTCATCACAGTCGATTAGTGCAATACGGAAATTTACCCAAATGAAATATATAAGACATTAGTTGCCCTTACGCGGTTTCATTCCGGTCAATGTTTCCCATCGTGTTTCTTTGGAACGAAAAGTAATAAGTCTCCACTAATGCGAGAAACAATCGGATCCACTTCCACGTCATTCTTTCCTTACGAGCTCTTCTTCTAAGAGATAAGAAATCTCTCGTAACTCACTAACACATGACTTCGGCGTCCGCTCTTGACCCAGCATGCTTCGGATTAACCAGTATACACTTCACGTCATGCCCTTTTATAGCCATTTCAGCAGAAAATTGTAGTATACCAAACGATACGCACAAGGACATAACTAATCGCTTGTTGAGCACAAACATTGGAATGCGCAGCACGCCTTCCGTAGTTTCCCTCTAAAAAATGGCCGGTGCAAAAATTGTTGGGGGTAGTAGACGTGATAAAAATAATTTTTCCTTTCTTTATTTGTTAGTTCTGACGTTCGGATTTGGAAGGTTACACGGAAAAGAATGCGTGCGTATGGCTCACAAATGTGAAGCGTTCTGGCTTACAAACTTCGAATGAAAGACTAGTAGTCCGCAGCACACGAAATTTTCCCTCATCCCCTCCCTCGTGTGTTCAAGAAACCCCGTACTACTTTGCCCATGTTTGTCGATAGAAAGCAAACAAGGTTAGCTTCTATTTATCGAGTAACTTCATTTACATTTTGCCCCGCTATCTTAGAAATTCGTCACTCTGTATCGTGTTTACCTTTCGTTTCGTTTGAAATCGCGTCAGAAATATGTTTGTTATTAACATAATTACGATGCTGAGTATGTTCTTTANTTTTACTATTGGATTCAACAAATTGTAATGTTGTTCGCGCAATGTTTGGATAGTCAAATTGAGAGAAGAGCGATTCACCGATAGAGCATGCTATGCGAGCATTGAAGAAGTTAGTCATAAGTTTAACACTGACGACGTTTAACTCGAAAATTAAATTCTTGACAACTAAGTAATCCTTGCACTTTTACGCAAATTGAAACGAATTAATTCGTATTTTGTATATTCTTAAATCAAATTTTATTTTTCAAGATTCTTCGAGTATAACTATCTACGTAACTCAGAACGTACGTACGCAGTGGGACAAAAGCTTTTTCTGGACGAACACCATTTTCGACAAGTCAAGTAGACTGTCTCATTTTTCTGTATCGTCATTTAAAAATTTAAGACATACTTTTACATACGATTCGGATAATAAATGCATTCTTCTGATGAGCGGTTGTCCGCGTACCACTCGCGGTCCGTGAGAAATAATTGTGGCCCGCAGAAGAATCAGAACTTTAATTGCAATTTTTGATCATTTGTTGAAGGAACAGGGTAGCTATGGCATAAATATTAGGGGTGAAATTTCAGAAAAAGAAAGCATTAAATATTTGAATGTTGAACAATGGAGTTGATATATCCCTATTCCATGTGTCTAATGCTCTCTGGATACGAATAATCTGGTGAAGGCCATATTGGAAAAGTAGTCAAGAGTTAATTAATATTGACTTATAAGTAATGACAAGACTGACTGCGATTGACTTCTTTCGGGATAAGGCAAATTTTCTCCCAGCGAAGTAAAACATTAAATACCTACAAAGAGAAAACGATAGAAAATTTTTAGAGTACGCCAAGAAGGTAATAATAGAACGATATTTTAAACAATTAATATCAACAAATACGAAAATAATTTATTCTGTTAAATAAGACGTTAACAGAAAATAATTTATTCTGTTATGCAAGCCCTATGAATCAATGATGGAAGAGAGAAGTTTTCATTGGTTATTTATCAATCTCAATATGACTAGATGAAAAAAGACAATCACATGACGAGGGAAGATTTTCAAAATGTCAACGATAAAATTGGCATTTATGAGAAGGGAAATAATGATGAGGAACGAAATCGGACTGTGGCCAGAGGAGGGGAGGGTGAGAGAACGTGAGGGCAACAGATATGGGAAGAGGAGTTCTGGTAACAGGATGCTGCGGCGCAGGGAATAGGATGAACTATGGGAGTTGGAAATAATTCCGTTGATGAGGAAATGAAGAGGAAAGCGGCACGCAGTGGGACAAAAGCTTTTTCTGGACGAACAAAATCCACGAATATTGGTCCGTTCGGATATTTATTCAGTTCTCTTCATGGGTTATTACCCCACTTCGCTTATTTATACCACGCATATAAGATTAAAGTCTTTTAGAGAGGAAACACGGGGAATTCTCATCAATGAGTGTACATCAACAAGAACTATTTCACACAATCACGGTTTGATGATTGTGATCCGCTGTTTTGAATATTCAATAAAAAGTATGCTTCAAACTTATGGTATAATTTTTATGTGTTATTATTACTAATTAAATAAGACTACATTATAAACATAGCTCATTCTCCATATGCCACAGGACAGACATTACTCTTGGCGACTGTACTCCATGAGATCGGTATAATACAATGGATTGTAATTATTTATTACCGTTCCTTTAAATTATTACCCCCACGGGGATGTTGGCTTTAGTTGGAAAACGTTCTTGCAGTATTCTCTACCCAGTGGCAGAGAGAATACGAAAAATAATATGAAGAACACTTATTCTATTAACAAAACATGCTGCAGCAAGTGTAGTCTTTTCTCTAAATAAAAGAGCATCATTTCCTATTCGGTTAAACTCAACGAACAATTCGACATGGAAAATGAAAGAACACGCGAAATGTCTGCGAACAATATTAATGATATATTTCGAGCTGACGTCGCAAAGGTACTAAATTCTAAATTAAGTTCGTTAGGAGAGAAAGAATGAAGGGAATTCAGTCCAATCCCACCTCCGAACAACAGGCAAACGCGAATCTTCCATTACGCGCTTTTACAAATTCACGTCGTGGTACGGCGAGGCGAGAAGGGATGACACGCGCCTCAAGTTATCCCCCACCCACAGTGGAGGCCAGTTTCAGGACTAGGAAGTGGGGGTTGGATTCAAGCGAGTGTGGGTGGAAGGGTTACGACAGCTGCAGGCGCTTCCATTGTGAAGGGTCAAGGGCGATCGAGTCCCGCCCACGCATCGAGATTGTCGAAGCAATGGAGTTCCGCACTGGTGCTATACTAAACACGAGAGATGTCGTGTGGTATTTTAACCACATTAATTCAAACTGATGATCGAGTTCATATTATTATCATCAATGATTAATGATTAATACATCAAAGATTAAAATATAGAATTTTGTAAAAATTTCATTTCAACGCTCTTCTTAAATTACGTCTTTACGAGTATTGTTAGACTGTTATTCTTACTTGGGCTGTCAACGTGGAGACTCACACGGCGGTATTGTATTATGGCAAGCTTCAGAGAAACTGTCTATAGTTACTACTACATTTGTTACAAGGTATTCAGAGTTGGAATATTCTTCAATTATCGTTATTGACCTTTTCTTCGTTAATTATTCGCTACTTATTATTATTATTATTATTCATTAATTATTTTCGTGGGAGTCAGCGTGGCTCAGTGGATTGCTGAGTTGCTGACTGGATGGCCGGGGATAGATCCCCGGTGAGGTGGGGATTTTCATCACGCCTCAACATCCAGACTGGCTCCCAGGCCTACTCAGCCTGCTATAAAATGAGTACCAGGATCTATCCTGGGGTCGAACCGGTCGGAGCGAGATGCTGACCACATCTCCTCCTTCTAGTGCCAGGATCAAGAAATCGCGCGTGCTCTACCCTCCGCGAAGGCCAAAACCCACAAAGGGCTGTAGTGCCAGATAAGAATTATTTTCGTGGCACATGCCCAATACATTTTATCCTAAAAAATATTCAACTTTTCATTTTTGTAATCTTCTGTTAGTCAATAAATGAATATTCTGTTAGAACTTTCTTGTTTATTAAATTATACTTAGTTAAGTACTTTTCACTTAACAAGTTCGATCTATTCGTTTAAGTTAATTTGCTTTGGATTTCGAGTGCACTCGAAAGTCTCAGAAGTATTCATGTGAATGAATTACTTGGTGACTTAGGACTACCGTCCCTGATTTTCTTAGCATTAAAAATTCGTTTACTTTGACGATTTTCAGATTGTAGACATCTGTACGAAATAATAAATAATACGCAAATTTATAGTTATAGTTTCGTGCACTCCAAAGACAGAAGAACATGTTCATCGGTATTAACTATTTTGAAGAAGGAGTAGCATCTTTTTCGAGATTGTACTCGCATTTTGAACAATATAGAAAACACCTAATAAATATGTTTTTCTCAAAATTACTACCTTTCGAAGAGCATATTTTTAGCAGACACACACCTTGAATGTTGGTTTCAATCATATCAGCAGGAATATTACAATCCGACAAAACAGCACCTACACATTCACATTTAAAATATTGAAGTGAATGAAGATGTCTGACATATATGCAACAATGTGTAAAATAAATATCATAGTAACGGAGCTATGATATTGGATGTATGTTTCGCAACAACCATTATATCATTCAAATTACGACATGAATCCTAGGTTTATGACGAAATGTAGTATAGTAAGTTCTTTTTTAATTTTATTAGTATCTGATACGAATTTTGTTAGTAGTTTCTAATGCCGAAATTTTAACTCTTAAATTGGAATAACTAAACCTTTCCATACAATGTTTTCAACATTAACGAAATACTCCTCATGAATGTCAAAATTTGATTCCTGAAAATGTTGGTTTCTTTTATCCCACTGGAGAGACAAGATAATACATAACAAAAAATACCTCAATTTTTATAATTCAAAGAAGGTGCAATACAAAAGATCAAACAATTTTCGGTTATTCATCTGTCGAAAAAAAAGAGTATCATACGCTCCAGGGATAGCTCTGCATTTTAAGGTTTGTTTCGCAGAGAAAAAGCGATAAAAACTGTTTCATTGCAAAAACTGGGATTAAGGATTATATCGCGACATTTTGTCCCTGCGCAGTCGCGAAACGTTATCGCTCTGGTAGCTTAGGCCAAACATTTAGCGCTCTGTTTTAGACGAACACTATATTGGTTCAAAACAACACTGTTTATGTACAACTAGAACACGTTTGATCGAGCACTAACTTTAAACGACAAATGAGGATTGAGGTGGCTATGAATCAATAATGGCACGGAAGTGTTCGTACACAAATTGTTCCCTCACCGCGGCAGATAAAAGGCTTCTACAAGAAGCCAAGAGAGATCGGCTGGTCACGCACTAACGACTATGTATGTTATCATAATGAAATCAACACGTAAAGTAAGAAATAAGTATTTATAATTAGCAAATGAACTAAGTATAAACGTATTTCTTTACTTCGATCATTTTCTTCCTCAGAAATTAAATTGAAACACTATTAGGATAAATATACGATCAGTAACAGTATTAGCAAAGGTTGGGATTAGAACAACAACAGCGTGCTACCATATATACCCACTAACGTATAACATCATAAATGCGGACTCTAAAAACAAAAAAGAACGCAAATACACTTTTGTTAAAGCATTTCATAAATCTTTCACAATCTATTAAGAGTATTATTGAACGCGGTCCAACTGTCTAAGAGTTGATACAATTACTAATTGTCAGCAAGTACATCTTGTGAGTATATTTTCTACACTTTTTCATCGATAACAAAATACTATTAGGTACAGACTACAAATCTCAAATTTCTTAGGTGATTATGTACTACAACTATATCCAGAGAAACCTTCTCCACGTCCTCCTCGCAGGTCGTCTCTAACAAATGCTATAAATTAGATTAGAACCATTTTCTCGCAAACGACTACACTACTGAAACAGATGTCTTCGTGAAAAAAGTTACGACCGACTGCAATATTTCACTACACTTTACAAGCTTCTGGAAAATAGAAATCGGCGAAAAGAAGTGGATAGAAGTAACGCGGCACCAGTCATTTTCAAAGAAATACAACTTAAAATAAATACAATTTAAATTAACAATAACGATTTTGAACCCATTTATATACAAAGTTCTAGGTTTTTGTTGGAGTTTTCAAATTTCCCAATATAATGTACTGTTCACGTAATTATAATGGTAACATGTTACTTTTAACCATCTTTGTCAATAAATATAATGTAGTGGTGATATATCTTACCGAAAATGTGTCTAATTCATAATAATTAATAACTTTCTTTGCCAATGCGTAACTACACGAACTAGCTCTTCCAGTGCTTTCTGCATATAAAATATATCTGATCGACACAGGTTTGAAACAGAGAAGAATAATTGTGTCCAAATACAGGATTTTTTAAAACCAAACTTTTTCGCAGAATTAAATTTGCCTTTAATTCTGATTAAACTATTTTGGTATAAGAATAATTTCCAAGTATTATAACAATAATAATAATACAAAATGTTCAAGAAAGTGACATTTTTGCCACTTAAAACTCTTATTTTCATATTTATTTTACATTAAAATAAATTTCCTAGATATTGGAAAATTATCTTTTTTACGTAAAACTTTTTATTATTCCTAACATCCTAACACAATTTTATTATTATGAATAAATGTATACGTATTATAACATAACATGATGCACCATAAATAAAAATGTGTTATATAGAGGTTGAAGTTGCCAAGGAAACTCACTCGTTTGTGAAGTAATAGGTTTGGAGCTTGATTTTACAAAATGTTTGCTATATTTAGGATGAATTAATTATAAGGGATTACATATAAAATATAGAATACAATTCCTGAAATGGAAAAATACAAATATTTAAAATTTCATTAGGTCAGGCAAGAATTTCCGTTGGTAACTCTGGCGGTTTATAATTCAATTATTTGAACCAACACGCACATCTTCTTTACCGGAATTGAGAGAAAGACACTGCTAAGCAATAAATAATATTTATGTCTATCATCATAATATTATTAAATTATTATATTTAGACAATACAATTGTATTTCGTCGACAGGTTTGTGACCGCAGTCGAAACATTGTGAGTAAATACAATTGTATTGTCTAGTATGGGTCATTTACGTTTGTACGTTAAGCAATAAACTATTTTCAAATAAATATTTGTAGTTCATATTCAGGGCTTTAAAAATATTGAAAGGAGAGGAAAATTTTAATGTAACAACACATTGGTAAGCTGAAAGAAGAAATCCACAAATTTTTCCCTCCAAGGTTATCTCTGTTGCGTGATCAACTTATAGATTCCATTTCTTTTGTGTGTTGACTTCCGTTTCTCTGGACTTGACATGTCAGAAAAAAAAATCGTGGTGAGTTGTTGGTCTCACGTAACAGCTGTAAAAGTCGTAGCGGCACAGAAGGAAACAGAACTCGGAAATCCCATTTTTATTCCTCTTACTGAAGGAGATACGTGGTATATATAACACCCGGTGCATGTTCGTAACACGCAGAATAAAATATATCTCATAAGAACAAAAATACAATAAAGGTGCGAATTTCTTTACAATAAGGACAGATAAAGCTATGTAAATATAATTAATTTCCATAGAGACATTTTTGAGATTTTTTATGAACTTCCTCAGAATTTAGTTTCATTGTTATTTTATTAATTTGTATAAAAATTTAAAGATTCCAAATAACTTCAATCACTCCCGCCACTATTATGTATCGAAAAAGATTGTTCAAAATAGGATACTCTTATCGATCTTTTACATATTATGGCCAAAATGGTCCTCGAAGATATGATGATAATGAATTTAAGTGATAGTTTGAATAAAAAAGAAAGACAAAAATCATACAAGCATTTTGAGTTGTGGCACCCTTTCGAAAGACATCTGTCACCAGATATCGTTGTGATACGAAATCACATCGTACTACTAGGGTAAAAAGACCGTGATAATTAAAAATCGCTAATTTTAGATGATAGTCTTCCTAGTATTCTTGCTTAGATGTTTATAAACAGATTTATTTCACCATCCTTTGACGAAAAGCAAAATGAACCGTTTTAACATACAATCATTCATCCATCCGTTCTCACCCTCAGCTCCTTCGCCTCTCATTCTTCTCTGTCCTCCGGGGATCTCACGAGGGCATTCGCTCACTGTTGAGAGCGTTGCTCGCAGCCAGAGAGAGCGAGGGCCAAGTGGCAGAGGCTGTCGGGGATTCACAGCAGGGGACATCCGTGACATCTGAGGAGAGCGGGGCGTGAACAAGCGCAGGCCAGGAGGGTCTAATAGAGCTGTTCGCATCAAGACAATTGGAAGTGTGAGGAGAGCGTTAGGTGTAACGTGAATCTGGATTGGAGAAAATGGCATATCTGATATGGTATATAATTAAAAATATGCGACAGTTTCTTTCCCACCATTATTTAACATTAAAAAAAGTTATTTATGTTGAATCTTCGTTGCATATTTTAACGAAAGAGAAAAGCAAAAAGAGCTCTTAATGATGACAAGCAGTACAATTTGAAAGCTAGGAACATTTGAATTTTTTTTCTACCTGTTATTATAAACCACATTCGAAAGATAAAATGGTTTTCATAAAAGAGAGGAGGAGCAATCGAAAATACCAAGTTCCGCAATGATGAAAGTCAGCAAAGAAGTTATCAAAGAAAATAAATAAAGAAATAAATTAGAATTTGGAGGTCAAAAACTTATTTATTCTCCAATAGGTAGCAAGGGAGCATCTCAGAATAGAACAGGACCCACTGACCACGAATCATTTAGTATTAGAAACCATTATGTTCGCAGGCGACACGACGGCTCATTAAGAATCCTCGTTATCTGAAAGTGGAGAAGTAAATGGACAGCGAAAACGTTTGAATAAAATATAAAGAAGTTAATAACGACTAAATTTTGAAAAAATTAAAGTAACATTCACATATATACATAACAATGGTGATACAATTGTTTATAGAATAAATTGAAGTTCCGAATCTGCAACGATATAATTAAACAATACGCTAAATCTAATCGGCCGCACCGAAACACAACTTAAGGTTCACAAATATATTTTTTCAAATTAATAGTTTCTTACTTCGTAACACATTTATTGATATTATAAAAATTAATCCATTTATATAATATGCGATGAAGGAAACACAAATATCATTATGGCAGTAGAAAAATTTAAACCTCTGACCAATAATTTTTCGAAAATACACTAAAGAAGAATAAAAGTTTCCTACTGGAAACGGAAATGGCGCACGAAACAGAAGGGCAACGTAGAAAGTGAAATGTCCCCGCCTGATGACAAGTCCGTGAACACCTGCACAGGAAATGATGAAAGAGGGTACCATGTGGTATGTGCTCTAACAAACGACCTGCAAATAATTTTGGGTTTAAGTTGCTCTATAACGTATGTATATTTAACCAATTTTTCTTCTTACATTGTATATATTATGGATAAACATATACTGAGTATAAATGACAAGAGAACCATAATAATTACTAGGGGGCAATAACTAATAATAACGAGAAATTTGCAGATTACATGAGTGATATACTGATTAGGATGATGTTGGTTGTTGATACCGATAGGTGATGCGCCCGCCACCTTGTCCAGTGGCGCAGTTTAGAAGAGATTACACAAAAAGGAAAATGGATCGACAAATAGATATCTGTATTGACATTGTTTATGGATAGTTGTCAAAAATAAAAGTAAATATATTCTGGTTAAGAATAATTTAGATTGAAAATTCTTAGCGAATAAGTGATTAACTTGAATTTATAAAATGTTTTATTTTTCTTCATTAAATCCGTATTCCGTACTTAAATAGCTTAATACATGCATATTCTTTAAAAGAACCGTCCCGAGAGAAGTACACTACATTTTATAGATACGGTTATGTGGCAGGCGTACAACGACATCCTCTTTTGTCTCGACTCTAGCCAGTTGCGTGCGGACAATTTACGTAAAAGCGTCACTCACACGGAAGATAGTTGTCAGCGGAAATAAGTAACAACGCAGGTGAAATGAAAGTCAAGGACAAAAGTGTAATTTGGTCGAAAATTAGAAAAGTCAGTAAGTTAAACTTCTGAAATAATAATTTATAGTGCAGAAATCCTTATGCTGAATTAATGTGGGACGCCGGAAGAAATAATTTGTGGCAAACATAGTCAAAGTTTCTATTTCATGAAGTTTATTTCCATCATTTATAATACAGTTGTAATTTATAAAATACTAAAATTAAAACACTCAGGTATCACTAAATTATGTACTACGCTCAGCACTAAGGTCTGAATTGTAAAAAAATGAAGAAAAAAAGACATTCTTCGTAAATTTTTCATATGATAATACTTGTTTAAATAGTTTTGTGTCAATGACGCAAAATAGTTTTCTGTAACATTCTTAGTTGTACCATTTCTTAAATACTAATATTGATTATCTACAAGTAGATGTCGTAATCATAGTTCCATGAGGGTATACTAAAATATCGTATGTCAGAGGACCTACTCGATCGTGAAACTAGAAAATGGCAGATAAAACGGTTATCCAGAATTTCGGTTTAAAGATAAATAAACATAGTAAACAATAATAAACGAGGCATTCATCGAAGTCCGTGGAGCCGTGAGTAGAATCCCTTGGTAGGCGGTCTATGATGTTCAACAATTCAAATTCAGAGCGGTTCGAAAGTCGAGTTTCTGGTAGCGTCATCTGGGAGACATTTAATGAACTAACATTAATTCAAATATTATTTTTATTTCGAAGGAAATAAAAGAACCACAATATAAGAATATCATTCCCGGTTCAGAAAGATATCTTCGCAATGGGGATATAATTAAGTATGATGGTAGGAAAAATAAATATTTACAAAAAATTAATATTAACTTCAACATCTAAGCTTTACTTTTAATCTAACACTGTACAATTCTTTAATTTATACACAGACAGTGACTTAGCAAACGGAATTTAGACTATCCCGATACAGAGTAGAAACACATCAGTGTTACAATATTTTAGGAACACATCGTGCGCATTTCGATGTACATCGAAAATCGGTATGTGGTTACTGAATTAACAAGACGAAGTGAGCCTCGCGTCGCGTCTCCAGGACGAGAGCGGATGTAAGAGAGCCAGGTGGCCACCGTTCGGCGCGTGCCCTGCCGCTACCTCCCGCCTCCCGTCGACATGCCCGAGTGCCGGGTGTCTCGCTGCCACACCTGCCTCTCACACACGCGGTAGTCGGTGACTTACATTACACTCCCCTCTCCCTTTGTATTTCTCGCATTAGTATTTACCCAATTGTTCATTTCTTAAGTTTATTCTGCTTATTATTCCTATCCCGAATGGGTAAGCACGGTTCTCATTTTCAGATAAGAGAGAAACATCGCAATTCGGAATGAAACTCCAAGATAACTTTCGGTAAGATGGATTAGCTCGAGGATTAGCTCTCGACAAAATATTTAAACATTTAATGAAATTTGATTCATATTTAGTGTCATTTCGAGAAAAATTCTGCAATGAGGAATCACGTGATTTCGTTCACTTCGCTACACTACTGTTTGTGTTTTTAAATATTTGAGAATTAAAGACGAGTTTTCCTTAAGAAAATTCCTTCCTTTTACTTCAGAAAACAATTATTGAAGATACGTTGCACTATTATACGATATATTCTGTAAACGATTGGCATATTGGAATAAAAGAATATTTTATCATGTTAATAACTTTTTAATGTTATAAATTAATCCTGTGTAATTTCCAAATAACTACCTCATCACGTACTCCCAGAACTCTAGTTCATCAAAGAAATAAAACATAATGATGAACATTGTTAATTGAGCGTTTAGTGGAAATATTAGTAATAAATAACACATTTTGTGAATAAGTGAAACATATGTTCAGTGCCACACGAAAATGAAGTTATATGTATTATATGGAATATTCTTGACATAAGNATATATATATATATATATATATATATATATATATATATATATATATATATATATATATATATTGTCTAGATCTCTTTTCGATACACTATCAGTAAATGTTAAAATTTACTCTATAGGTTTTTAAAACAAAAAACAAATTAAATTATCCTAATGTCCAAATTTTTATGTTTGATGTCAATGAATAAAAGTTAGAATCGGCACAGTTGTTGATAATGGAAGTTGTAATTTAAAGGAACTTGAAGATTGCTTTACGACGTAATTTTCTGAAATGACGCACGATCCTTAACTTTATAAAATCCTACTATGACCACTTTTTGAGACCATATTATATGAAACCTCATTACTGCACCCTTTATCCATTCAAGAATCCCATTCGGTGAAAAAGATAAAATATGTGAGCGGATGCATCTGTCTCCACATTCCTTCCGCCCACAAAAGAGGTCGGACCATTAAACGACGGCCAGTCTCCTCCATCTAAAGAATATATTCGTTTTCTTTTTCAGTCACTGAGCCGGCAGTGAATAAAGATCACCAGACTAGTATAATATGGAGACAATCAATCGCCAAAACCGCGAGCTGCAAGGAAGAACGAGCGAAAGGCGGGAAGATAGATAGTGAGTGGTGGTAGATAGCATAATAAAGCACGAACACGCAGTGCGGAGAATATATGAAAGCAGACACCGAAATTGTGGTTCAAAGTAGGAAGATTATTTACTAAGATGATGGGAGACGAAGATTATGCCGCGAGTTAGGCATAAATAATAGCGAAAGTGTTGGGAGGTTCCAAGTTAAAGGTCGGAAGCTCTGACATACCAGGAAGGAAACTAACTGACTAGACAATTGACATGATAGAAGAGAAAATTAGACAACTTTGGTAGAAAATAGAAGATATAGGAAAACAAGGGAGAAGAATTGCAAAAGAGACGCTTGACATAAAAGTTTATATGGTGAAGCGCAAAAAGAAAATAGGCGACATGGATAGAGAACAGGGGAGCATGGAAAACAATAGGAATAAAACAAACAAGAATGAAAAGTTGATGAAGAAGTAGAACTTGAAATTATGAAAGTAAACGCAAGGATGAAAGAAGCGCAAAATGTCTCTGAAGTATTTGCGTCACGGCAGTTGGCCCATGCGAATCTTCGTCGGGCATAAAGCGGGTAACGGAAGGGCAGAATAGAGGTCGCGAAAGGGTCGAAGCCTAGATGGAGCGACGCAGGGGATGGCGTGGCGGTATGGAAGGGCGGGGTGGAGTAGCGATCCACAAATCACGTGACGTTCGCCCCGCGCCAAAGCGGCGCCGAGGTGCGCCTCGCACGCACAGTGGACTCCGGAACGCCTCCACGCACCTCCCTCGCACAGGGGCACGCTAGGGACTAGCAAAAAGAAACAACGACGGAAAATTCTCTTTAGAAACACGTCGCAGAAGTTATTTAAAAGAAATCTGGCGCGCTCTAACTTGACAAGTACAACAAAAATAAAGACTGTGCAAAAGAAAGTACTCTCAGGGTGGTCTCTCATTCACACGTTAAAGACATTATAGTAAAAGTTCAATATCCCCTCTACTTCGAGCAATATATCAATATCTCGAATATCTAGCGATACATATACTGTAGCGTGCTCTAAATTTTTTATTTATACATTATTATTTCAAAATATTCAATAAAATGGACGAAAACTTACGCGTAAGTAACCCATTGAAATCTCCAGTCCGGGATAGGAAGCTGAGAGAGTTGGATTCTGGGGCTTAGCTTCGAGATCCAAAATATATCATAACTGAAAGTAAACCTATTTTAAAATGGATTAATTTACTTAAGAAACAGCTGAGAGACGAAAGAAATCCTGTTTCTTACATAATTCTTTATATAAAAGACAAATGTCCGCATTTTACGTAACATTAGTATCTTAAAAGTAGGTAAAAGTACTCTTAACAGAAGCTACAAGTGAATGAACAATGTCTCGGGCTCTTCAGCAACGAGGCCCAATACTTCTGTCTCTGACCTGGAACTCTGCCTGGTCCTACAAAGTGCAGTCTCGCACGCAATACCGAATGGTCGGAGGGAGTCGCCGAATTCACTGGGCGCCCGCAGGAACTTCCCGACTTCTGTGAAGCATTGGCGGCCAGTTGCAGTTGCCGAGTTTGCACACACACATTAGCTCAGAGTAAATTTCCATTTCAATGCGATGAGCTCAATAATGCGTCGTCTAATGGAGCGGCATTCTTCCACGACCACTCCCGAGTTCTCAACGGAACTGGGCGATTTATCCACACGAGGGCAATATTTTTGGAGTGCATTTATTCTCCTTAGCTTGTTTTTCTTCAGAAAATCTCTTCCGCGGCGGAACATTTTTTGCTTTTCTCAGTCTCATTTTATGAAGTTACGTAATACGTATGTAATTTGCGTTGTATTGAAAAACGTTTCCTTATAACGTTAGAAGTATAATTTTATCCAATATTTTTTATTTTTTAGCTAGAAAATAATTTTTTGTCTCGTAAAACGACGAACATATAAACATTAAGTTCTAATAAATATTAATGCATTTGAAGCGAACAAAATAGAATCATATAAATTCCTGAAGGAATGTTAATAGTTAAAAAAATATTTAAAGACCATATTTAGTGTCTTCGACATCCAATACAATCACTTCGACCATAAAATAAAGACAATTGATCTTGGAAAGTAACACTGTCGTTTATATCCAATAGTCCAACGAAACACTGATATCCTGTTAATAAATTAGTCAACTTCGTGTCAATCTGCTGCAGATATCTCTCCTTCTCATAAACATTGTTGAGTCCGTCCAGTCCCTCGTACGGCGAATGCGCTGGACCATCTCCTCTCGTTCCATCGAAAGAGCTTCTCTGGCGCGCGTTCGCCGCATTAGAGGCAGCGAAGCACACACGAGGGAGCAGCGGCAACGAATCAATGTCAGCAATGTTTATATCAACCAGTCACAAGCTAATGGTGTGTTCTCATCAGAGGAATAACGTGAAATTGAACTGAAAGACGATGTGTGGGAGTAGCTCCAGTAAAAATGTAGTAGGGGACAGTGATGAAGTGCACATTGGCTGATTACAAAACAAAAAAAGAATATAAGTAAATGTTTGAAAGAATGAATCACAAAAACAATCTTTTTTATTCTGGTATGTCTCGCATATATTTTATGTAACTGTTGTAAGACTAATTATCCAAGGTGGCTTTAGGCATTAATACAAAATATAATGATTTATTCCCAACAAAACTACCAAATTAAGAAAAAACAATGGTTTTCATTCTAACAAAACTAAAATATTAAAATTTTCAATTGTTCTTCAAAAAGAACTAAGCTTTACATCATATTTGCTTCACATTTTATAATCAATATTTTTGCGTGATGTACATTTATGCCTTTTGCAACATTATAAGATTCGGTAAACTGCACAGTAGACAGCTCTTGTATTCGAAAAATATCATAATGCTGTCAAATTCAACACCAATCACCCAAAATCACGTGAATAATGATAAAAGTGCTCGCTGAAAGCTGGAGAAAAATCAATACTTAATAAGTTGGAAAATACTTATACATGAAAAGGCAGTTTTTCAGGTTGTGAAAAGAGATTTCTGCCGAGGATGTTACTACATCGTGAGGGATGACGCTTCCATGACAGCGAACCGTTGCAGCGTCAAATCCCGCACAGCGTATGAAGGGACAACACTTCTCTCCTGGGGACACGCGTGTCATTCATCGAAAGGTTCATATAAATATTTGAGCAGGAGTTGTCAAGCCTGTTCCGCCAGACAGGAAGCATATTCAATAGACTTTATGACAGTTTCTCCAAGCGCGCTGACGGGTTATGAGCTTGCTACCCCGCGATCCTCGAGGTCGCTGGATCGGGACTGAGTCGGGTTGGTTTTTCACCGTTGTAACTAGCATCCAGTGTCACACCATTCTGGCCAAGAGTTTACGATAACAAATCTAAAGTATGAGGAAATGTGAATGAATTAGGCTATTTTTAATACTTCGAACCACTCCCACATTAATTGATGATCGAAAAAGTCAATGTTGTAATGTTGTTCAGTAGTATTCGAAAGTTACGAAAATCTTTTCACTTGCAAAAGAGGAGATAATATTAGCATGTGTTGGTTGGTGTACAGTTAAGTACGAATTAAAGAAGGGGAAACATAATTAAAGATTTTAGTACAGATCATGTGTTCTGACAAGGAGGATCCCTGCAGGGAAAACACATGCAAACACGCAGGACTCTTGGGAATTTGTGGGTGACTTCTAAAATGCTACGTACTTTGTTCAATGATGTTAATTGTCTAGTTCCCGTTATCTTCCTACTCTGTTAGTCAGGGAAGAAGTGAATAAAATGTTTTACTTGGAAGAGTGCTGGGGAAGCAAAAATAATAAAAACAAGATGAGATGAATTTGGTTTTAAAACCTTTGTTCGTTCATATGTAACAAAATATATAGAGAGACCAGTGGTGCAGTGCATCCTTCCTCTACCTCTGACACTGATTCAAATCCCGGTAGATCAAAAGTACAAAAGTANGATGAGATGAATTTGGTTTTAAAACCTTTGTTCGTTCATATGTAACAAAATATATAGAGAGACCAGTGGTGCAGTGCATCCTTCTTCTACCTCTGACACTGATTCAAATCCCGGTAGATCAAAAGTACAAAAGTATCCGATAGTTGTGGACAAAGCGGGTTCACGTCAGGTTTTCTCGGGATACTACCGTTTCCCTGCCTTACACTCATCATCATTCACCCATCACTTTATTCGTACATCACCCTTGTCATCCCCGTCATTAGGAGGTCGTCTGAACTCTGGCAGTGGTCGAGTACAACGACCAGAGTCTAGGGGAACCCTTATATCGTGATCTTGACAGAGTGCCTCGAGAGATACTCTGACGAACTCCTCTAATACAGAAGTAATTCGGATACGATCTCCTCCATTCAAAATGTGAAAACGATGTAAGTTTAATATTCCTAGAAAACATTGAAATAATATTACTTCCACCTTGCACGTGAACTGTTTCTCGTCCCTTAATTATAAATTGTCTTCTTCAACCGCTTCCTTAAGCGGTGAGAAAAGACTCTTCTTTAACCAAACAATACTTTAAATGGATCCTCCATTTCCTTCGTGGAGGTGCGACGTAGAAACGAGTTGGAGCTTCGAGTCGGACTCGGAAGCGAGCGGCGAGAGGCCGCGCAAAGCGACTCGTCCGCTGTGAGCACAACGAGTGAGTTGTTCTCACAACTTGAGGAGGTCTCTCCATCAAGCGAAGTCGAGAGGTGAATCCGAAGCGACCCCTTAGCACAGCGCTCCGTTGAACGAGGATGCACGACACTCCTGGGTCCAGCGGTTGGAGATATCGCTTGGGTCGCCACGATTTGTGAGAATCGTACGCGATGCGTGTGCCTACAACGATCCCTTTTCATCACGGATTCGAAGCCAGAGCAACGTCAGCTAATCCATTATAAATTTGGGTTCGCTTAAACTTATATTCCCATCCAGAGAGGAAAAATTCTGACATTTGGATTTCTGTATCCAATGATCTGGCCTTGGGAAAAACCACGAAAAAAAAACATAATAAACGGAACACCAAAAATCACGAGGTTTTACTGACAAAGTCAAACTGCAGGCCCTAAGATGTGCCTACGGGGTTCACGGAGGGATGAGCTCCGCAAATTCCCTCACGAAGATGAGATGTGGTCAGCATCTCGCTCCGACGCGTTTGACCAGGCACTGATTTAACAGCAGGCTGAGAAGTTCTGGGAGTCGGACTAGACCTTGAGGTATGAGGAAAATTAGCACATCTCACTGGGGGATGGCACCTTGGCTGTCCAGCCAGCAGCTCATCGCTCCACCCACTGAGCCGCGCTGACTCTTCTCTACCGACAATGGTATTGATTACGCTCACCATATGTGGGAGAGCGCGAGTTAGATCTTTCGCTCAGCTAAACTTCAAGACACAAGTCAGTTCCGCACCTTACGTTCCCCAACAACGCAACATCTCTCCGTCCCAAATCCTTCACCCTAATAAAATATTTATGTATTAAATAAATAAAATACAAATTCACATTAAAAATAATTTTTTGAAACGTATCATATAATTCTTTTTTTTAAACTGAGGTAAAGTGAAACATTAATTAACGGACACTTACACAGTAAACATTTCTCTTATTCTTAATTTTAATGAAAAATCAGCCATATTATTGGAAATTTTGTCACATCCCTCTCAAATATTTATCACGGCTATACATAATGCGTCTCTCGGCCATTTCCGTAGGTTTATTCTAATATATCTCTCAGTTTCAATATGAGAAAAGTACTCGTCAAAAATTTCAAATATTTCTTGTTTCGAAACAAACAAGATTAAAAATTGAAGATGTTTTGTATTGAAGATGCAAAATTGTGTTAATAATATATGTCGAATAGTCAGTATTTACAGAGGTATTCATATTTTTCTGCGCTATAAAGAGCATCATCTTAATAAAACACGGTCCCATGTTTCCTCGTCCGCACCGCGCAGTCAACGCATATTTGTATTTATTCCAAATCAATAAAGATACTTCTGGAATATAAGACAATTCATGGTTTTATTATCATTATTATAATCTTCGTCATTTTTATCAATTCTTATTATCTCATTTACATTGTTATTACAGGGTTTTATTTGCATTGTAATATTCCTTTCCAGATAATATTAGAACAGAATTTAGAAATTACCTTAAAATTACAGAACAGTAATTAGAAGTAACCAACGATTCGCTTATTTGCATCCGCGATCTTGATTGTTTCAATCTCACAAAGTAATTGTTAAAATCGTTCATATATTATTCGTATATAACTTTCTTCTTCTGTTAATTAGTTTAATTAGTATATTCCCACTATTAATTAGTAAGTANCTTATTTGCATCCGCGATCTTGATTGTTTCAATCTCACAAAGTAATTGTTAAAATCGTTCGTATATTATTCGTATATAACTTTCTTCTTCTGTTAATTAGTTTAATTAGTCTATTCCCACTATTAATTAGTAAGTAATTTAGTCTGTTTCTGGTATCCAAGCTTCCTGTTTTCCTTCATTCAGAAACCTCCTCCTTTCCGAAAATAAACCTTTCTCCACTCCTGAAGTACACATAAAGAGATCCATTCGAACATGGGTTACCTCTTCTTGTACCCAGTCCGCGAGGAATAGAGAAGTTATTCAACCGATAACAAGTGAACAGCGGCGAGCGTGACGCGGTCGCGAACCGCGAATTTCTCCGCCGTCGTGGCGCACGTCCTGACCCCGAGCGACCTCCTCGCCTCTTACTCCGGCGGCGCGGCGATTCCAGCTGAGGGAAGCGGTGACGCGGAAGATGGCTCGTCGCGGGAATCACTTTCACGTGCTCTCCGCCAGGACCGGACGTATATTACGGCTCTTCTACCAAACATGGAAAGTCGTATGAAAGCGAGGGCCGAAACCGATCTTATCAAACCAATGTTCAGTGCCGGCGGTCGCCAACCTTTTGGAAAACAAAATTGCATTTCGTTTTGAAACAAGATAAATTTTTGAAATTTTTGTCTAATACACTTCTCAGACTTTAAGGAATATTATAAAACACGGAAAATAAGAGTTATAGCAAATGATCGGGATACGCAACACAAATTGTCGTGTGAAACAATTTGAGAAGGATAGTATTATAGAAAATTAGAAGAATATGTGATTTGTCATATTTTTGGATATTTAGAGAAACTATTTTTAGACATATAGGAGTCTTGTAATGACTTTGTTTGGGATGAGGTAAAAAAAAGAAATAAATAAACTCTTTGGTCCTCACAGTCCACTAAATGCATCGTTTTAAATTACATCAGCCACAAAATGATTTTTTAAAAGATGGAGACTTTAGACAATAATTGAACTGAAATGTCAATTTTAATAGTATGAATTGAATTTATGTAATGCCAAAAACTAAAATGCAATAATTATAACAAAGGTTAAATAATTATTTAATCAGACGACTTACATAAATTGATANGATGGAGACTTTAGACAATAATTGAACTGAAATGTCAATTTTAATAGTATGAATTGAATTTATGTAATGCCAAAAACTAAAATGCAATTTAATTATAACAAAGGTTAAATAATTATTTAATCAGACGACTTACATAAATTGATGAAACAGTTTCTTGAGAGTATGTACCATGTTTAACACACGATGGGATACCAATAACATCACAGAAATATGTTTCATATTAATAATTGCGTTTTGTTTCTCAAATATGATACGAGGAAATTTTACAATTTGATATTTATTCCATAGAAAACAAGTTTCTTCTACAGAATACAAAAATTACAATTAATTCTCAGAGTTTTCTGCGAATCACTAAAATTTTCTTGCAGACCACCAAAATCACCGATGTTCTATGCGAGTACTTGAGAGTATAAAGTCAGCACATTTTCTGGTTTGGATGGAAATATTATTCGTTTCAGTCAAAGTGAATTCATACCAACGCTTAAGAATCCAAATTTCACGCTTAACATAATCAAAGTGGTAATACTAACAAATATGGAAGTGCCTCTAAATATTTTTATGATCTAATAATTTATTTGGTAGTACCAAGACATCTGCTTATTATTTCTATCCGTTTAAATGTGGAAATATTTGAATGCTTGGCCGACCTACAAATCTATGCCGTCCGATGGAACTTCATCAAAGTCGGTGAAATTGTTTGGAATAGCCTAGACGAGACAGTATGCTATCCAAAACGTTGCTATCCGTCAGTATGCTATCCGAGACAGTATGCTATCCGTCACTCACAAATGGAAATTTACGCAGTTTCGTGAAAGACTTTTGTGGTTATCCAATGAGCGTAGGCGTTGCCGAGGTGCAAAAGTACGAGGAGATATCCGTTTATCAAACTACGTAAAATTTTGTGACGGCAGGGAAGAGAGCAATTGAATTCGCTGTGCGCCACTGGGTTAGTTCAACTGGTATAATCTAAAAATATAACTTTTCCAAACATTTCGCACAAAACTCTCTCATCGTTCCCAGAAATTTATATGCGCTTATTTTTCATTTTTTCATTGCTTAAGGTTATTAAGAAAACTTTATAATTACTATTGTCCGGTGAATTTTCCGTTCTATGGTAGATATTATATTTTCAAAAGGAGCAAAAAACCAATTAAAACAGAAATAATGAGGTTAATTTAGTTTAAACCGCAGAATGATGCTAGAAAGTGAGCAAATATTTAGCTGCCCGAGGTGGAAATCGAACTTATTTTAATTATACGTAATTGGGATGAAAATTAATACACTGATATTTTTATAACGTAATATCGAAAGGATAAGTTACAGTTAGTAAATATTTAAATTATATGATTCACTATTTACTTGTCTTGCTAATAAATACAGTTCGGCAAAAAAAATCGTTTTGACAGAAAAAATGAGCTTTTCCAATACTTTTGATAGCGCTTTCACGTATAACTAAAAATGATGAGTTATAAGTTATTTTTCTGGATCAGTAAAACTTAAATCAAGAAGGGAGCGAAACTGAAATGCACGAGAAATACCAGTGTCTAAAAAAATATTATTTCTATTTGTTTTAATGTAGAGCATTTTTTACAATTAAGCACTGTAGTACTATACGACATTTTCTCGCACATTTATTTTTTAGGGTAGCAAAATATCTCTAACAAAGACATCTCAGGTAAACACGACACCAAACACAAAATAAACTAAATGCTGAATAGAAAAATATTTTATTTTCTAAAAGGAAATAATAACGTGACGAGAAGGTTGCGTTAGGTAGGTATGTACGAAATCACAACTTTTATCACCTTAATTCACATTATATAATGCAATGTAAATATGGTTATTTACACGAATAGAAAAAAAACAATCTGGAAAATTAAATAAAATACTAGATGTAAACAATCTATTTTTAAAGATAATATTGACGTCTTTAATCTTGCGAATGATAATAATGTAAACAAACGATCTGAGTTTTTAGCTAAAAACTCCCAAAGTTTATTTATATTATTCATATTTTTATGTTTACAATATTCGGTCTGCATAACATGCAATAAGAAAGCAAAAATGGTAATTCCTCGGAGATTTTGTTCCATCTGGTTTTGCATCATAACTCGTTCGAGTCTTGAATAATACAGTCCCTTTCCCTCCACTTCATTTTCTTCTCCCGGTGAAACCAAAGAACAAAAACAGGACACATGGTAGTAAGTTCAACACAGCTGCGGCACGTCGTTAAGATTAATGGTCAACACAGCCCAGCCTATCGTTATGATGAGTCCTTTCAAAGTAACTTCGAAATAAGGTAGCACAATATACCATGGCTTAAGCTGTCAACATTAAGCATTAATTTCGACTAATATGCAACTATATATATATATATATA
>NNCF01126403.1:34712-146694 GCA_002313205.1 Laupala kohalensis | reverse complement strand
CCCCCCCCCTCTCTCTCCCGTTTACATATTCTTTAATTCGAACACTACGAAAGGAAAAATTTCGTTCTCTTCTGATTTGCAGTTTACCTTTACATTGAGAGAATATGTAATACACAAAAAAGTAATGTTAATTGCATAATACCTATACGATAAAAACACTTTTTCCTAGGAATACCTAAAATTTGGACAAAACTCACGTCTGTATGATAAAAACTAATTATAATAGGGTTCGAGAAATAATCCTAATCATGATAACATTATGTAAATGTATTAATTATCTTGTTCGTTTAACAACTTTATAAATTTCTTTCTATTAATATATTTCTACATTTATTCTAATCTGTAATATTTTGTTGATGAAATTGACTTATAACAATTAAAACAGAAAAAAAACATTTTTTTTTTCGTTTAAGACTTGAGTTTAAAGACTAAAGATTCACAAAATCGAGAATAAATCAATCAAGTAATAATATTTTCTTAACTGAAAAAATTAGAATTCAATAATTACGAAGACTCTCGGTGAAATATTTCTCCGCCACTCCATGATTGCAAGTTTTACAGACAAGACATGAATCAACAGTTTTTCTCTCTACCATACGCGTCTGCTCTTTGACTCGTCAATATTTACTCTATTGACTTTCTCATAAGAAACTCCTCGCTGTTTACTACAGTACTCCGTATCTGTATTTACACTACCCTTTCCTTTTATCACATTAGTAACTTTAAACACGTTATGATGGCGATAAAATGGTGAAAATATTTAAATTTCTGAGGGTATTTGATCAATGCGCCAGCTAGTCATGGTTGACAAAAATTATGTAATTCGGAGTCCACCGATTATATCAAATATATTTTTCTCAAACACTGCTATAGAATATTTTTCGAGATAAGTGTATGAGAAAAAAACATTTGTTGTAATTACCTGAACTGTCCGTCGAAGAAAATATTTTAAATCCATAACCCAAATATTTTGCGCGGGAAAATGACTAATATTTTACTATTCAAGACAATATCATATCAAGGTTTTTTCTTTTGTATTCTGACTAGTTAAATACTTTTAAATACATTTATTACACAATTTCATAATACGAAGAAACGAACACTTAGGGTCATGAACTAAAAAATATCTCCAGAATTTTGCAGATTGAATTGTCTTGGTGACGAATTTATCATGATGATGTCTGTTTGTACTTGCTAACAAAGGATGAACCTCAACTAAGGTCAATACAATATATGTTGAATGAGTTGGGTCGATCTATATACTATTATTATTTTGCAGAGCTATTATGTGAAAACTATTCGAGGAGAAAGGTTCTTATAGAAGCCAGAAAACCTTTCTTTTTTATTGCAAGCGGAATCATCTTTTTCTACACGATAAATTCACAACCTGAAAGGCCTTGATTTTAGCTAATTCATTATTATAAAATCTAGTTCACTACAGAACTATATATCCAACCTTCAATCTCCTGGCATTCCGTTTGACACTGCATTCGTCTGTGCATTAAATCGGTATAGTAGCGAACATAACTTATATTTCCTGATCATTACATGGACATTCTGCAACGACTTAAAATACATACGAGTGAAATTAATTATGATTGCTGCCACTAACACGGCGTGTAACAATTTGAAAAAATATACAACCCTTGAATTGTTGATGTTTCTGTACTAAGATACTTAAACAAACACACGATTCTTCTATTGGATACCCTATCCCAGAAACATTCTAGAATATCTCAGTAATTTTATGATATGAAATTTGAGTATTTAGATTCTACTCGTTGTGAATTTCAATGATCTCCTTGCAAGTTTCCCCTCATCACTTCACTGCTTCGCGGAAAAGATGCTTCCTCACCCTCCCATCCCTCTTGCTTTCCTACCACCTTCCTGCAATTCAAAAACAAATGACAACTCTTCAGCGTGCTGCGGCGCCGAGCGAAAAGCAAAGAGAAAGTACTGTATATCACTTTGCGACGAAAACTTTAAATGGTCGCAAATTTAAGAGGATTTCAACGATTACGTGTAGAGTGCTCGGCGAGGGAGAACTTAGACAACTTTTACTAAATACATCATGACCATGAAAAATATGGTAGATACAAACTCTTTTGAAGAGTCATAAGAGACACGAACTTTCGACAGAGAAACTTTTTTACTGGAGAGAGAGAGAGAGAGAAAAAAAAAGAAACATATACACTTTATTGAGGAAATAGTAAGTTTTCAAAGTGGTACATTTAAATAAGTTTTCAAAGAGAGTGAACCTAATGGTAGAAGTTATTACTCACATATGTGAAAACACAAAATGGAGTCAGGACAATCGAGTATTGATCATCAAAGTACGAACCTGAAATATATGAGCAAAAGTATTAACGTCTTTCAGGAAAGTTGCAAATATACTGTTTCTAGAAACATACGAAAATAATAGTTTAAAGACATAAAATTTATTTATTTACTTATATATTTATTTTATGTCTTATAACGAGTTTCGGGTCATTTGGCCCGCTCTTCCACATAACTTGTGAAGGAGTAAGGGAAATGGGAAGGAGAGATGTTGGGTTTGCCAGGGAACTTATGGTACCGAAACGACATTTGTCTGGAGTAGGCGAGGGAAACCTCAGTTGAAAACCTAACCTAGTTCCGTCTAGCAGGGTTCCAACCCACGGTCAGCGGTATCAAGGTAGCGAAGACGCTTCCAGTAGACCACCGCTGTCGGTCATATCAGATCCAAGTTCATCTCAAACTCCTTGTTGAAAGACAATAACATTTACATGAAATACAAGAACAAAAGTATTAGTTTTTTATGATAGTTACCAATATTCTAAGTTCAAAAAAAAAAGTATACGTAAATAATAGTTATAAAAATTTATTAACATCTATTCATTTATTTATTTCATGTCTTATGACGAGGTTCAGGCTTTTTGACTCGCTCTTCCACCTAACCGAGACTTGGGTAATGGAATTGGAAAAACTTTGTGTATTTAATTTCTATTTGGATCACGCGCCCATAACTTATTTTAATGATGAACAAAAAATGCGAGAAATTCTGTGAAGCGCTCACTATGGATCTAAAATTCATCATTAACCTGGAGATTTGAGACCGCCATTCGAGAGATGAGACAAAAAAGGAAGAGATTAATGACAAACGACGGAGAGGAGAAGTGATTCCAGGCAAGTTCTCACAAGACTTCCATTCAGTCTGTCGCTCTCCCTCCTTCCCTTAACGTGCAAGTCATTTGCATTTGAGTCCTCTCGCCCATTAGCCCTACGAACACGCGTCGACTAATGCTCTCTCGGCAGCGAGGTAGCATTCACACGCAGCGAGAGTAGAAATGCCTAAGAGTAAAGGCAACGATATGGGCGTCGAATCATGAAAATGAACCAACTAATTACTTTACAGAAACCAACTCGTATATTATATGTCTTCTGCAAAGACTTTCTTGTGGATATGGTCTAATATATGTCAAAAGAACATTGCAACAAAATTTAAGTTTTCTTCAACATTGAAAAATGCAAGGTTTATATCAGTGATCTCGTGACAGTCTTTGAATGGCGACTGATTTTGAAAAGAATTTAAAACAAATTTCCAGATTATTTCAAATGGAATCGATGTAAACACAATCTCACACGCGTCACAAATATCATATAGAAAAGAGCAGCATGGAATTTACCTCGGCTTTCCGGACAATTACGGAAGTTACTCTAAGAAAATTGTCACAAAGCTAAGAAATTCTCGTTAAACTAGAGATCATTATTTTAAAAAAATATTTCAATTTAAACAGCATAATGATAATACGCTTTTATAAATTGTTATAATACAATTTCTAACACAAACAGAATAGATAACATATTGAATAAAAAAATTCATAAACGGTTATGTGCTTGTCTAGCACCAGGTACGCTCATATACTAAAATGAATCCTGTAAAAGATTTCACTAGGATTTGGTTAAATATGTACTCGCACACAACACACTGGGGTAACGGATACTCAGACTATTTCGTGTCAGGCGATTCAAACCATGGCGATTTTTACTACCAGTTCATGAATTAGAAAACATTACTAGTGTCTGTGTTTGGGTTAGCTTGTTAGGTTACAAAATTTCTTCACTTAAATGTTAACCTCCACACAAGTATGTAAAAAAATAATGCATAATAAATGCAATGATAAATTTCGGTAGTGTATTTTGCGGTGTGTGTATTGATTGTATACTGGAAAATAAATACATTATCTCATGCAACAATACAGTAACATAATTGTTACGAAAAATAATAATAATGTGTTCATCTTGTGGCGAGACAAGTTTTGAATAAACCTTATAAAGGCATTAACAAATAATGGAGATTGTATTTCCTCATAGTAACTACCTCTTCTCTTATTAATCATGTTACGTCGAATGAAAATGGGAGACGGGACCGGGATTCGAACCCGGGACCTTGAGCTCTACGCGCTCATGCGCCTACCGACTGCGCCATCCCGTTCGCCTCTCGGGTCCGTCTACCATTCTCATTCAACTTGTGAAACCCAAAGACCTCTGAGGTGGTCTCGTAGAGACTAGATTCCTCATCTGAGGCGACTCCCTTAGGAAGTACTTTATTTGGGTAGTATTTTCCATTTCTGGTTCACAAACATAGAAATCTCTTAGATTGCGGTGAACCTCACCGCCAGGTAACAGATTAAACATGTTACGTCGAATGAAAATGGGAGACGAGACCGGGGATCGAACCCGGGACCTTGAGCTTTGCGCGCTCATGCGCCTACCGACTGCGCCATCCCGCTCGCTACCCGGGCCCGTCTACCATTCTCATTCAACTTGTGAAACCCAAAGACCTCTGAGGTGGTCTCGTAGAGACTAGATTCCTCATCTGAGGCGACTCCCTTAGGAAGTACTTTATTTGGGTAGTATTTTCCATTTCTGGTTCACAAACATAGAAATCTCTTAGATTGCGGTGAACCTCAGATGAGGAATCTAGTCTCTACGAGACCACCTCAGAGGTCTTTGGGTTTCACAAGTTGAATGAGAATGGTATACGGGCCCGAGAGGCGAACGGGATGGCGCAGTCGGTAGGCGCATGAGCGCATAAAGCTCAACGTCCCGGGTTCGAATCCCGGTCACGTCTCCTTTTCATCCGACGTAACATGATTAATCTGTTACCTGGCGGTGAGGTTCACCGCAATCTAAGAGATTTCTATGTTTGTGTACCTCTTCTTTTTTAAATATAACATGTAGGAATATTGAACATCAGTACTGATTTGTAACGCAGGTATGTTCTTAAGTATGATAATGTACATTCTCCCTTAAATAGAATAATTTCCTGTTCCTCAATTTAAAAAAGGCTGAACGAGTAAGGACATTATACGCGCCCACGTTCTTTAAGTTTTAAAAAATTAACTATAATAAAAGTAACGTACCACATGAGGGTAGTAGTCATAAGAAAAGTCGTTGGTAATTCCCTCTCCATTCAACACTATTGAACCAACAAAAGAATTCAAAATGAAAGTTCATTCTCTTGATGAATAATTTTAATCGAATTCTTATCTATAATATTGTTAAACTTATAACTTAATGATAATTTAATTACTACAGGATTTCTAAGGGAGGAACAATTGTGAGGAAGGAACTCATCCTTAGTAAAAAGGACTTGTAAATCAACTCTTAGATGTAATAAACAAAACGATTTTTCTTTTTGCGAATCTCTAGTACGAAAAATAAAAAAAATATTTCACTGGAATTTTTTCCGCAATGTTCATACCTTACAGTTAACGCAATATTTAAAAAAATGACACATTAAAAATTTCGGAATACATGACTCATAAAGCTTCCAGCCCTTATGCACGAAGAAGAAAGCTGACGAAACCGATTTTTTTTTCAATTTGTTTGACGCTCATGAATTGCAACAAAAATATTCTCCTGTTTAAGAATGTCTCTCAGGTCATCCGGGGTTTAGGTCTGGGTGAAAATGGTGTACAATTGTGGAAGGCGAAAGGGTGGTGTAGTGGTTAACACCCCTTCGATCAAAGCAACAGTCCCGGGTTCGATTCCCGCCTCGTCGCCATTTTCATCTGACATCTGACCGAAAGTTGTCAAAAAAATATTAGTAATTTTACACTACTTCATTTAACATGTATATATTATTTATTTCTAATATGGTCATTCGTGTTAGCATCTTAATGAGATACGCCCTGGATGAAACCATCTTTTCTGTTGAAATTTCGAATCCGGATATTGAATATTTACAATCAAATTAAAATCATAACAAAACGGGCAGTGCAAGGGAGATTCGTTGTGTTTCGTTAAGAGGAGCAACAGATTTTTTAAAAAACTTAAAATCCCTAATATCACCATTTCTGCAATTAGCTCTCAATATTTCTTTCTCGGTGAGATCTTCCTCGCGCCTGCTGCAGGGTATCCCCTCGGCCTGCGGCTGTCAGCACCATCCGTGACCAGCGCTCACATTCAGTCAGTGCCGTCTGTCCCCAGAAAGCAATGACGGGTTGCGACGCTCCCCTCCGCCTGGGAGACAGGCAGAACAGCTGGCAGGGGTGCGGGCTCGTTTCGTTTTGGACGTGCGCGTAAAGGGAGGCAGGTGCTGCAGCTGCGGAAGAAACGCATCCACATACGACCTAAGGAAATTGAGGGTTCTTTCGCCGTTTCCGAAATTCAATTGGATTGTGCCTGATGAAACTGTAATCCTATTTTATTTGCCGCTGAGATTGAAAAGGAGATAATAATAAAACTTAAAGAGGTAGCGCAAAAGTTGGGACTTAGCAGAATAAATGATCATGAAACACGACTTTATAAGTAACAAAAGATGTATGAGGAGTACAGAGAATACGTGACAAAAGTAGGACAATTGAGAGACGTAATAAAGCGAGATGTCGAGAGACGTTGAAGCAACAATAACAGCAGAAACGCAGACGTGATGAAATTGAAGATGAACGGGAAATTTTGTGAACGGAGCCTAGAAATGACTATGTTAATAGATAAGACGGTCATGTAACAAAAGAAAAAAAATCACTTAATCAGAATAAATGATCATCAACTTATGGTGTAAGATGCCCAAACAGTATAAACCCACTAGAAAAGTATGCGTTCTGTTATACTCTCAGGATGAATCTTGATGTTAAAACAATACTCCCAATAGAGTCAATTAAAGTCAATTAAACATACAGGGTGGGCAAAATAAAACTTTTGATCAACGTAAATGAACAGGAGAATTGACCATTGCAGAAAATGCTGGAAATNATGTCGAGAGACGTTGAAGCAACAATAACAGCAGAAACGCAGACGTGATGAAATTGAAGATGAACGGGAAATTTTGTGAACGGAGCCTAGAAATGACTATGTTAATAGATAAGACGGTCATGTAACAAAAGAAAAAAAATCACTTAATCAGAATAAATGATCATCAACTTATGGTGTAAGATGCCCAAACAGTATAAACCCACTAGAAAAGTATGCGTTCTGTTATACTCTCAGGATGAATCTTGATGTTAAAACAATACTCCCAATAGAGTCAATTAAAGTCAATTAAACATACAGGGTGGGCAAAATAAAACTTTTGATCATCGTAAATGAACAGGAGAATTGACCATTGCAGAAAATGCTGGAAACNATGTCGAGAGACGTTGAAGCAACAATAACAGCAGAAACGCAGACGTGATGAAATTGAAGATGAACGGGAAATTTTGTGAACGGAGCCTTGAAATGACTATGTTAATAGATAAGACGGTCATGTACCAAAAGAAATAAAATCACTTAATCAGAATAAATGATCATCAACTTATGGTGTAAGATGCCCAAACAGTATAAACCCACTAGAAAAGTATACGTTCTGTTATACTCTCAGGGTGAATCTTGATGTTAAAACAATACTCCCAATAGAGTCAATTAAAGTCAATTAAACATACAGGGTGGGCAAAATAAAACTTTTGATCATCGTAAATGAACAGGAGAATTGACCATTGCAGAAAATGCTGGAAACGGACACAGTTGACGTCGATGCAGAGCTGTGCTCGATTTATCAAACTGTGAGACACGCGTAGCAGCTCTGCTTAAAGGATAGCAGCTGTAGCGTTTTCAATGTTCTGCTGTACCTCTTCCAGTGTGTGAAGATTATTTTAGTACACATGACCCTTCAATTTGTGTCACACGGAGAGAGATCGGGCGATCGAGGGGGCCGGGAGATTTTACTGCCTCTACTGACTGTCCTCTCCTCACCGAACACACGTGACAAGGTTCCCAAAGCGAAGTGTGTTGTTGCTCCGCCTTGCTAAAAATATCCATACGGTTGTTTATCTTCTGTAATTTGATCCACGAATGGGTGAAATAGATTCTGGAAATAACGGTGATAATTAAGAGTTTGGTGAAAGAATCGTGTTAATGAAGCGGAAACCAAAAATTGTGCAACAATCACCAATCTTGACACCGACCGGATGTTGCATCGACGTTACCAGTGGTCATTTCCAGTATCTTCTGCAAAGGACGGTTCTCCTGTTTATTAACAAAGGTCAATTTCATTTCAGGATTACAATTATTTTTGGTGACAGTTTTATCTCGCTCACCCTGTACGAAATATATTGAATACAAAATTTATAATTAGGTTCGTGTTCAATATCTAAGCAGTAACAATATAGTTTCTTTTAATTCACTTTGGAACAAAGAGTAAACAAATATAGTTAATGTAAATACCTAGTTTTATCTTTCCAACAGTTACTTAAAGTGTCAACTAGATAAAATAAATCCATGCTAAGTTTACGTGAATCAATATGAAATATGTATAAGACGAACAATAATAATGAAGGTACAACATATTGAAATGTATTTCAATTGTGCGAGAAGTAACCAAGTTAATCTCAGAATCTCACGCAGAACACCTGCAAAATACTTCTTGAATCCTTCGGAAGTGGGGAGCGAAGTGCTCTGGTGGATGGGTGCATGGAGTTTCACAGATGCGTGACCCGGGGAGCAGTTATATTCTGCCTCAGTAAGGCTAGAACAACACTTGGGGTTTCCTCGCTTCTGTCAGTGGCAGAAAACTCAGATCATATTGAATAGCAGAATGTGGCCAGAAATGACTATCCGCAACAGTACGTCACGAAATGTAAGAAAATAAGTCAAGCATTTCCGTAAGATATTCTTAGGTTTGTTCATTTCAAGTAGTAAGCACACACAAATTCAGAGAGATAAAGTGTATTTCCTCCGCGTGTCATACGTAATTTGCAACTGCTTCTTTGACAATCAATTACATTTAATTTACATTAAAAATATTTAAAAAATTAAAATAACGAACTCATATGTAGCAGAATGGCACACAACACTCAGCCGAATAAATTATAAGCCATAAAAAAAATAAACACATTTCATATTTGTGAGAAAAAACACTCAAAAAAACCTAAGTTACTAAGAAGTTAATCATAACTTTAAAATGTAAAGAAAATGGAATGTAGAATCTCTATGAACTATATATAAAAATGAACGTTTCTTTTATAAAAACTAAAAAATACGGAATTTTACAACTTTGAAGATACTCGTGCTAAAAAACACAAATACCCCCAACACGAAAGTGCAAATTCAAAACAATCATAGTTGTGATGCGAACTATCTGCAAAACATTATAAATTAAAAAACTCCAATAAAATTTATTGTTGATGGTGTGGCACTGGTTCACCAAATTCGGTTAAAAAGTTCAATACTTTCGGTGGTTTTTCAGAGGTATTTTTAAAAATTATGCTGATTTTAACGAAGTCTGATGTGAAGAGAATATATTTAATATTCGATTGATATGACGATATTTCAATAATTTTTATTTTGTTTTCGGAGTTATTAAAAATATTATTTCAAGATATATGAATAAAATTCCTACTGATTATAAAGCTTTCTTTTCAAGTACTCAAAATAAATCCCAATATTTGAGTCTTTGTTTTGTGAGGTACGTGAATTTAAATCAAATCACTTAAGCTGACTCAAGGATGTTCTGTCATAATTTTATGCAGTAAGAATTCAATCTCCACAGTGCTTATAGAGTTGTATTCATCTTGGCGATTTATTACTGGAAAGGAGTAGAAAATGTTGGTTGTCTAGGTCTACGGTTCGACGGTTCTCGTAAAAAGAAACATCTTCCAGGATTCCATTTAGCTGCTAAATCCCTTGGTGAAAACATATGTAATATTTTGCAAGCATTACATACCGTAAGCGCTAAAACAGTTAGAAGTAGTTTGCATGTATGTTATATAAAAGAATTAACTGCTGATTAACTCCGATGCAAACTGATTTCCCAAAACATAGGTTTTGGCTGTAATTTAATAAAAGTAGTATGCATACCGGATGCTTTGCATATATTAAGAGCTGCAATACAAACATTTATTTATTCATCAGACACTACTGGAACCGATTGATTACGCTTTATTTGACTATGTAGAGCACAAGTTACAAAAGGCTACTAGATGACAAAGTCTTTGATTCAGCCTTATTAATGTAAGTCAAATTGTCGAACAATGTCTTCCATCACTATGTATTTCATGTAAGTCATCATCACTATGTATTTCATTGTGTAAATGTATAAATAATGATTGTCTAAATCAAAATGGCTAATTGTCTCGCTTCTAAATTTCTGTTTGAATTCGTTGTTTCCTCCTATATATTTTATTGATAATATATATCTTAAATTATAACTATTGTTTTCCATTTTATTTAACAACCTATTATAACTTTTATCAATATGTACATTATGGTAAAAATAATAATTAAAATGACTTCATAGCATGTACTCCATAGATTTCCTTTATATGTAAAACGAGTGGGGAGGAATAAAAACATTAGACCAAAAAATGGACCGACAAGATTCGGATTATTAATCTTTGGGTTATTCTCAGCCAATATCCGTTGATAAAATGCGGTCCTCACATTTTGCATATTCACTTCCCTCTAGGTCCCGACCTAATAGATCACTTTTTCTATTTCGTTGTTTTGCAGCTTGCTATCCTTTCTTGTTTTACTGAGGGTTTTCATATTCGCATTAAATAATTTCACAATCAGCCTCGCATTCAAACCAATAGAATAAAATAAATTTAGAAATAAAGATACAAATAAATACATAAAGAAAAAAAGAAAGAAAACGTTTGAAATTACCAAAGAGAAAAAGTATGTTCCAAATAATAGTGTAAAAATATTAACTCAATGAAAATAACCGAACCCGAAATAGGTATCATGATAATATAATTATCAATATAATTCGATCTTCTTCAGTTGTGTCACTCTGGTAAAACGGAGACAATAGTATGATATTTTCAAGAATTAGGCAACAAATCTCTTTCACTACGATGTATCTCTTTCCGGAAAACTCATGGTGTAAAAATTAATATTATAATCTCATTCTCAACAAAGTAAGATGTGATCCATTTCAAGTTTGCGTTTTCTTTGTGATATTAGTGATAAATAGTAGATTTTATAGCTGTTTGTAGCAAATAACAAATATTTTCACGTACTGAACAATACAGAAGTTGTAACATATTTACAGAGGACTCGAAAAGACAGAAATATATCCATCATTAGAATGCACAAATATATATTAAAAATTATTGTATGTGGCGTCAAATGAAGCTTAACAACGAGGATTATTGGTCCAATGTCAACAGTAATTTGCTGTTCATGAGAGCCTCCTCGACTAATAGCTGAATACAGACTCTGGTTTCATAATTTTACTGTCCAACTTGTTGAAGCAAAATCTTTTATGGCATAAAATGAATGATATCGCGACGTATCAAGAGTTATTTCGAGGGAACAATAAAGGATATCGTTAATAAAACACCATCTATGATGCCATAATTTTCAGGCTCAGCCTTTTTCTATATAATATATTCATTGCTCAAACAAATGTAATTAAGATATAACGGTATTCGTTTCTATCAAAACGAAGATATATTGTTTTCTTACCATCGTTATCAACCTTATGCTTCAACCTTATTTAACATAAATGTCCGGAGTGCACGTAATATAATTTCAGTGGTGTATTGTCAAAGGTAATGATCAAATAATTAGAAATTGTTCGTTTCTTGAGCTCGAACCAGATAAAAATCAATAAAAGGGTTTAAAATGAAGTCTTATTTATCATCTCCAACATTCTACCTATCGAGTTTCCACTTCTCTCGACACAGTACTGTCATCAATGAACTGTTTCCCTTCAAAACTATTTGACTCCACATTCCACCAAGGCAACTGTCACTTCATTGAATATGAAGGAAAATAAAGTTCTCTCCATCTGAGCTTTCTTTGAATAGCCAAGAAAATTAAACACTTCCCTCGGTAGAAGCTTTTACATTTCCGGAATACAATTAAGTTCCTGAGAGAAAAAGATCAAAGGAAGATATAAAATGATACAATCAAACGAAATTGAATGACAATGTACATGCGAGTAAATAAAAGAACAGAAGTTAGTAACGCTCTTAGAGAATATTTGCAAGAGGAATTGAACATAGAATAGCAGATGCTGCAGTAATTGATGAAAGGCACAAATCGAAAGAGAGGTATATGAATATAGTTAAAAAATGAATAATAACAAAAATAATATAATTATTAGTCCTACCAATATGGTCTTCATATTTAACATACCATGAAAATCTAATGCGATAAAATATAGGAATATAAATAATTCAAAGAAAATATATGACAACGAATGTTATTGAAATGGGGTTTCAGAGTGAGATAAGCATTAACTAACTAATACATCATAATATGGCTGAACATTAGCTCTTCATAGATTGTCGTCCACATTCCTTTCCTAGTACTAAAGAAACACAAAGGAAAGATAAAATGTTCCCATAAGAGACATAAGATCAGAAAACAAAATGAGAGGCATGCAGGAGGAAAAGGTAGAAACATTGGGAACAAAAAAGTAAAAATTTGCTATGTGAAGCAGCAGCATGGAAAAACAAATATATAACAAAAATACTCATGAAAAACCAATATGGAATGGAATAATATACTGGGCTGGCCAATAAGACCAAAAGGACGAAAACGAATTGGAAAAATAAATAGTTCAGATTTAAAAAGTAAAAGCAAAGTAACAAACTTGAGAAGGGTGGATGAAAAGTGTCAAGAGGATGTCTCATTGCTTGGAAGATTGCGTGAGGTCAAGGCGGTGCACAGCGGGGCGAGAGGATAGCAGAGAGAAGGATGTGGAGCCTTACCCCGGATCTATCGGGGCTTCCCCTCGCAGGAACGCTACCCGCAGCACTTACAGCGAGGCACAATCATCGCGTACCGAGTTGTAACACTGGGTGTATCCGTGAAAGTATAGCAATCGGAAAATAAAGATTTTGTGATAAAAGTATTAGGTTTTGAAACATGTTTAGTATCTTAAGAAAAAAATATTTACAGAACTTACGGATACAACGCTCTACAGACATACACCAATAGCGGTACAACACTCGCGTCTGACGACTTCAAGGGCAGCTTACACTGCAGTTAAAGTTTCAGAAAAAGTTACACATACAGCACAAAATTAAAGATGCAAAAGAGGTTCTAAAGCACGTTTTTGGTATTACAGTTTACTTTAAACCAAAATTTTCCGGGGGAAGATTCCCGAAGCAACCTCTCTTTTCAAGAATATTCCATTTCCGAAAGTGTTAAGTGTACCCCCTACCCCATATTCCTTAAAAGTCGGTGCCCATAATTACTTTGAAATTTTTTTAACCTTTCAAGTTATTTTTGTTTTGAGAGTAGATTTCTCTAACGTAACACAAGTTTAACTCGTACAATTTAACCCTATTCTACCAAAAGATAAAAATTGGAAATGCTAATAACTACAGTGAAATTACAAACAAATATGTTTTTTCTGGAATTAGCAATAAAATAGAGCATATACAACAATAAATGTCAGTCTGTTCCTAAAATACTTCGAAATGTCACACCAAAAGTTGAATGTAACTTTCTACAATCATATACATGTATTGGACATGGCTACTTTTTCTTCCTTCCTCTAGTAATCCTCTAGTTTTACGAACGTCGGCGAAAGCAGAGGGTGTTCGTGCTTTCTCAACGCAAACTGCTGCTGAGTCAAGTGCCAGCGGGAAGCAGCTGTTTCCACCTCCTCAGCAAGAAAATCCATCTGCTCACATTGACCCGATTGCCCTGCGCGATGATGGCACGATGCGATGGACGAGTCGAACCTCATCTCATGTTGCTTCTCTACAGTTTGATGGGTAAATTATCCACGACTACAAAACTTTACAACTTCTCAGGGTTAAATAAAAAATTTACTCTACATATGATATTTGGGCTGGTCTCACATTGAAGTTGGTAGGTGAAGTTTCGAGATTGTCAAGGTTGAATATCCACTACTTCTTATGGTGATCTGCCTCTCCAGTACCTGTGACCGAGATTTTCCTGATCCCTAATTAACTTCCCTAAAAAGAGGACAATAGTAATAGTTGAAACCCTAATTAATAGGTGTTCCATTTACCAAACACCAAAACACAAGAAGAAAACAACGGTGAACATTCACGTGTAATTCCTGCGTTGAATAGAGACTGCTGATCTTGGAAACCGGTAAGTACACTGTTTTTGGGAATTGAATCATATATTATACATCTAGAAATTCAAATCTTGAAGTTATCACTATAAAAAATTCTACATCAAAAATTTGAATTTCAGAATTTCTGATTCGAATGAACAGCACTTATTTCAAAATTCAAATTTATATTCACCTTATATTATTCAATACACAAATATTGCATTAAAGAAATTTTTGAAAAATATAGTGATATTCTTACATGAAATAACATACATGACATGACCAATTTCCTTTCGTCTTCTGAATCTTTATTTAATTCTCGAGTTATAACTTACCGTGGTTATGCTATTTTTAAACTATTTTCGAATTATCACTTCTATTTTCAACACGGTAAACATGAGACATTTATTTGAATTTAAAATATGTACAAAAAATTCTCGAACAGGAAGAGTACACATATACTATATTTTTTAAAGTAATGGTGATGTAAAGTATAAAGATCTCAAAACTCCTGTACAATTTCAGCATTTCTCATCACTACCGCGTATGATGTAGATAACTCCCTCTACTCCATACAATGTCCTCCACATTCGGATCAAGTCACGGACCTAGAAACGACAGGGTATAAAGCTAGAGGAAAATAAGTGTTTAATACCTAAGGAGGGGAAAAGCTCCTACTGCAGTCCTTCCCTTAAAGAAGCCCCACATATCAGGAAACTCCTGGTTCTTAGGTAGGCTTATTATAGAACCAACACGGAGGCAGTCAGACAATCTCTAGTACTATATAAAAGAACATGTTTCAATTTCCAGCTTTGATTATCGGATAATAGACAAATCCCAAATCTCTGTGAAATTTGTCTTCATCAATAAAAGTTTATCGAAAGTTTTACTGACATTTTGCTTCCAATACCGCTAAATATGGATGTATAACTGACAATGACGCTATGAACGGTTTTTCATGTTAACAGTATCTTTCCCAGCGAAGTTACTCAGGAAACGAGTTAAAATCGATACAAAATCCATTAATCTGTAATCTTCTGAATTATTCGCCGTGTATTTTGAGGGCAACTATATGAAACGAAAGGGAATAACAGATAATACTAAACCATATTGTGATTGGATCATTTTGTGAGATCTAATTACCCTCATCAAAAGAAATCACGGAGGGGACGGGAATGAATTCCAGATATGACAGAAACATGCATACCGTGACGTGCCAGATTATTATTTGTGTTGTGTTATAGAAGCAGAAATATGCAATAAAAGTACTGAAATAAAATACTTTATCGTAAAATACACGTTCTATACACGGACGTATGACTGCATATATTGATGCAACATTATTCTGTGATTTGCCGCGCGTAATATAATATCTTAATAGGTTAATTTAAAATATATATATTTTTAATGATTTTCCCTGGATTACGCTGAGAATACACAAACTTCTGATGGAAGTTGAAACTCTCATTTTAATTTTAAGGTTTTTAATTACTTTTCAACCTTCACATTCACCAGAAATACGAATGGTTACTGAAGTTAATTGGTACTAAGTTTGAGAAATCTAGCACATCATTTTCAAAACCTATGTTCCGTACTGGATATTTCTTACTTTCCTTTTTCTGAAAGCACTAGAATGCAGGTTTCTGCTCATTTCCTAAGAAATATTCTCAATCTGCCGAATAGCCAGTGGCGTATCCAGGAGGGTGAAAGGGATATCCTCCTCCCTGTCAGCTTGAAAATATGAAATTTTTAATGTCTTTTATCACATTTGATAGATTTTTAACTTCATGTTAGTATGTTACCCTATAAAAGTACATGTATGTTATTTAACCACGCGCGAGAATATCGTTAAACGGTTCCCATTCGCAGAAGTGTAATCGCCATACATACCTCGAGAAAATTCCTGGACCCGCCTCGTACCATTGATCTCTATGATATGGATAGCACATATGTACTCACATACACACCACATATGCAACACATACGTAAGTTTCTGTTTTGGGTGGAAATGGCGTATACTGTGGAAGGCGAACGATTGGTGTAGTGGTTAACACATCTGCGATCAAAGCAAGTCTTGTTTTCGATTCCCGGTTCGTCGCCATTTTCACCTGACTGAAAGTTATTACATATCTTTTCCACGTGTAGGTTACACGGAAGAATTATATTCACATACGTATGTTCTTCCCGGCTTGGCGCCATCATGCTGGTGGAAAGCGCGCTGCCCCTCCACCCACCCTGTCATATTGCGTCAGTGTCCTACCAGTTCTAATCAAATAAAGTATAGGACGTTATACCTTCAGAACCAATTATCTAATAATGAAGTATTCTTTAGGGTGAAAATGCTTACTACAAACACGTTTAGATTATTACGTTTGATAATGAGACATTTATTCAACCTTTTTTTGAAGTATTTTGTTGTGGACAAAAAATATAACTGAGGAATTCTTCGAGTTACTCTCACAATCAGCAATGCAACATTGGTAACCAAAAGTCTTCCACTATTTTAAATCACACATGTCAGACAAGACATCAATGTTTATGATAAATATGTTTTTTGTGTTTTGTTCCTCCGGTAGGAATTTGTTCCTCCACCCTTCAATCTGATTAATGACACCTGCGTGCAATGCGCGTAATTCTTCAACTGATTCCAGGGAACCCATTTTGATTGGTTGTAGGAGCATATGTTCAGTGTTCGAATTAAAGGAAATGTGAGGAGCTTTTCACATTTCAATAAAGTACTCCATAAAATAATCAAGAAAATGTCATTATATAGAGTGAGGCATTAATAAGAACTACATGCTTTTTCTAATTTTGTATTTAATTCTCACATACTATATAAATATGCTATATATTGTCCTCTTATAAACATGTCAAATTTATTTTGCTCAAAATAAATATTTATAGAGTTCCTTATTATAATGATATTCCATGAAAATTGTTGGCACATTAGTAGAAATCAATGCAGAATTTTGACAATTATTATTGAAAATCAGAGAGGTGGAATTATTTTTCCCTGGTTCGGAATAAACAGAAGAGTTACAAATTGAAGAAAAAAGTTAGCAGGGGCGAATTTCGCTCGCTTCCTTCCTCTGAGTCAACCCCTGCGTATATCCTATCCATATCATAGAGATCAGTGTCGTTACACAGTTACGAGTATCGCTCATTCGTATGATGCCCGTCGAGGTGGCGAGAAGTTGACACTCCGTCGACCGAAATACAGCGAAGAAGCCCACGGCGCAACGTGACAGACGATGATTGTGGCAGAGGATACACGCGTGTTTGCTGTGCAATGTTTATTTAAAACTACATTCTTCACAGACGGCGAGACGCTTCCGTAAATAAGAGCAGTTGATGGATGAGAAGAGTCATTCGAGTTATCGTCCAACTTTTTTAAGTTGTGACAGTCGATATGAGTTTAGTTAGATCCCCTGTGGTTATATAAAAAACCTCTATGAATATGCAATTTTTTCCACATTCTATTCAACTCATATCTCTTCACAGAAATTTTTAAAAAATGGAATCGAGGATAAATCATATAAGTCCCAAGGTGAATTTTAAATATTTAGGGGTCACACGTCATGATATTACATTAGGGCGCAGAAACATTTAATCTGCCCTCCCCTTTTGGCCATTTGCCTTTTGTTTCAGGAGAGTAAATTACTTGTACTTTATTGTCGTCCTCGTGACCTCACGCAGTTTGGAACTGCTTTTCTGACGAAATTATGGATTTTTAAATTTCAACACTTTATAAATAGTGTTCGATAAATATTCCATCTTGAAAAAAAGTAATAATGATACTCTAAAGATAATAGTTTTGTGATATTTTTATGATTAGATATGTCCATTTACATCTTGAGTCAATGAGACTGACAATGAATAATTGCCAAAAAGAAGCTAATTTTCTGAAGTAATTAATACTACATTATTATATATCAATTGTTAAAAAAATATTGTTCGGCAAAATCAATAATTTTGAATACATCGCATAGCATTTTCCATTCAAATTCATCTTTCCCCAAATGTCTGTTCTTACATACTCTCAATGAAATGTTCATTTAACCATAATTTTATTTTGAGAAAATAATTACATTATTTTGAAATAATATCTAAAATGCAACAGCAAATCATCGTTATCTTCAGGATCTCAGATAATTCCTGACAACTGCTCTCAGTCTTGCTGAATTGGAGGACGCACTAAAGCCACCGTGCGCATAGAGAATAGGTCGTTGGATGAAGCACACACCACTTGTTTGCTCGGAATATAGACACTGTTTTCAAGGCAACCGTGTCCACTGTCCACACACGTCGATACCTAACATCACGGATAGAGAACACACAACTCAGATGGACAAGCTCTCCTTTTCATATTGTTTAAGATCAATTTCATATCATGTTCGTGTCACATGTTCGTAGAACTACCATTTCTAGTGATGGACTACCATACTACTAAACTACCATACCAGTGATGGATAACATACACATGATGTAAAATAAATTAAAGACATTCGACTGAACTCGAAAACACATCAATACATATTTTCCACTCATATGCTACAATAATATCAATAGTGCTGACCTTGTCGCAAGAAATATAATTGTGAAAAAAGAGTGAAAATTTAAGGTATACTTTCTAATAAAATAAAAGATAAAAATAATGTTTATTATGCACAATCGATCTTTTGCATTTAATAATTTTAACACATATTTTTCCAACTTTTTTTAGCAACGTTACCTTCTTCAACGCCTTAACAACTCATTATGTAAAGAACAACTCAAACTACAATTTCTTCACTGACGCTCGAATCATTTATTGGTCGTTGAAGTAGGAGTATGCACGCAACCACCGCTCATACATATTCCACGTAGCATAAAACACGAAGTTCACATTCAGCCAGTAGAAGGCATCAACACATAATAAACCTTCCTTGTTCGGTTGTGATGTTACAGAAGTCTTCCATAAGCTAAACATTGAGGGAATAAGCTAAACCTCTCCTTTGAGTAGGTGCAAACCCATCAAAGAGAAAGGACAGGGAACTACGAAGAAAAGTTATTTCGCGACTCAAAGACAAAGGAGGTTAAGGCGCCGAGGAACGTTTTCCCTCCAAACCCTACGAAGGGAATATTAAAAAGGATCTTCCACATCAAAGCAGCGCAAAGGTAAAATTCCATAGGGCAGCAGGGTCTTCAAATGTGAAACCTCGACTTTTGTCACCGTATGGCCGCAAATCCTTTCAATATGATATTATGAACGATAGTGATTTCATGAGGTTTCAACAAAAGAAAAGAAAATTAGAATTTGTTACTGACGTTTCACTTTGTTCCATTATCATAAGATATAATCTACACAGTATTAGCGGTTTTAATGTAAAATAATGTTAATGTTAAACAAAAATATGCCCAAACCCGTCAAATTATGAAAATATAAATGCTGCACCACACTGAGATTATTTCGTAAATCTTTTCATGATCGACGTGTGACACATGTTTAATTGTTTCTTTCAGCAAAAATGCGTCTTTAGGATCAGACGACTATCGAGAAGGGGTAAAAGGATGCAAATGCGTTCCAAGTATCCGAGGTGTAGTATAAAGCTTTTTTATATTCTGTTGCTTCAAGTTAAAGTCTTAATTACTATATTAGACGAATAAATATATTCGCTTTGGTACAAGGTGTTTGTACGATAAAAGCACACCAGATCTAAGATTGTGACAACCCCATAAAACCGCTAATATAACCGATTTTCTGTCAATTTTCATTGTAATATTTATTGTTCATATTTATAACAGGGCGAGTCATTATATACGATTCTTGTCATTTCATAAGAGTAAGAAAATAAAATCAAACCAGGGAAAGAAATGGTTTACAGGGGAAAGAAAAGAGGGGAGGAACATTCAATAACGCCAAAGGAGAGAGATGTCAAAGGGAAAGGTTAGTTCATGAAATAAAATATATTTTTGTAAGAAATACTTTTACTTTTACAAAAACTTTTCCTTTCAATTCCTTATCAGGTTTTGAATCATAGAATATTCTTTCGAAAAGTTACTAGTGACTAAATCCTGTAGTTAATTAATTTTATTTTTAGCAGCTATTGACCTCTTGACGAATATAAATTGTTTGTTTCTACAACAACAAAATAAGTTTCCTTAAAATCGATATGAATCTGGAAAAAATATATTTTCTTTAAACAGTAAAGCGGAACTGAACTAAAAGGCCAAGTATTATTTGAACTCTTCTTTGAGCTTTAAATATTATCCACGAAACATTATCATATACATTTTTAAGATTAATATAAAAAACAGAGCACAATATAACAAAAATTTAATTACACATTTTCCAATATATTATTGCTTCCGTTAACATTTGTCAATATGCTTAACCTGATACGTCACTTTAATATTAGGATTAGGTAGCTCCTTTAAAATTTACTCTCGTTGTAAAAGAAATATCATTATCGTGTAAACAACTTTCCAATGTTGTCAACAATTTTGCAAACCTGACATGAATCGCAACCTTTCTTCAGTTACCCATCATATATCGAGGGCTGAGGTTCATTTACAAACTTCTTAATTATTTACTTATTTTTGAGGTGCTGAGAGTAGTTTCTCTTGAAATTTTGATACTGATTTTTGTACACATCATCACAAATTCGGCGATCAGAATTGAATAATAATCAAATATAAAGAAAATACGTGCCCTACAATTTATTTTCTTTGCATGTTTGATATCTACCTAACCTTGACGTTTTATAGGTCAGGGGAAATACGGTACGGTAGAGATTTTTTCGAGACAAGAAAAAAGAAAGAATTTCATAACCTAGAAAATTACGTTCGCAGACTTTTAATAAATGTACATGACCATTGTTGCGCATGATTCAGTAAATAAAGAAACAAAACAGGAATTACAAAATAAAACATGCGTATTTTCTCCTCTGCACGAGATAGCATTTTAAAAATACTAACCAAATACAAAGAGATCGGGGTAAGTCACAAAAGGTCCCGGACAAATTTATTTAAATTTATTTCTGGGGCTTCCAGTAAATGCACTTTTTGTTTTTTAGAGATATGGCCGTTTACAGTTTCTAAAGGATATTTCTTCTATAACATTGGCATTTGATATAATATGCAGTTGTAATACTTTATAGCTAAGATAGAAGCTGTTTTTACATAAAACACTTAAATTAATGATGCATAATAAATTATGTTTTAACAAGAAAAATGAGAAAAAAAATAAACACCTGGTTACCTGAACTCATCTACCCCCCAGGGGACTTACATCTAGTAAGTACGTGTTTGGCGAACACGGGGCCCCGANCCACTTACTTGTGCTATGCTCCTTCCTTTCTCTTTTCTGACCTCCCTTGGTCACCTCTTGTTCTTTTCGATCCCGACGCTATTAGGGCTAGGGTATCTTTCATTTTCCTCTTTCCTCTTTCCTCTTCTTTTTTTTAAAATGTTTTTTAGTAAAAGTCATGTGATATATTGGAATTTGTGTTTTAAGTTGTAATGCAGGAGGGTTTTTAGTGGGTATGGCTGAGTCTTTCGGCGAGTCNTAAATTTTCTCTGCTCGATTCGAGATGATATCGAGATTCGGTTTTGAATCGTTTATATTAATACGAATGAAATTTATCGAAAGAAAAAAAAACATTTTGACAGATTATCTCTTTTTAAAAATCAGAAATCTGGTTATTACTTGAAGCCAGATTTAATAATGATAAAATCAATTGAATAGTTTTTCTTGTGAACAATTATAATGCCTTTCTAATGCACGAATCTAGTGAAATAAGATCATTTCATTCAATATTGTCAATTTATACAACCAACTATTTTTTGTGTATTCATGACAGAATAAATTATATGAGGTTTATGTGAAGGGTTTATGTAGCTTAATAGATTTTCTTTACTTCTTTAAAATTCGTTCTTAAATATCGCGTTAGTAAACTACATTCTATTCAAACATAAATTACAAGTAACTTCCAATGCCAACAGAAGGTCAATGCCAACAAACTTCCAATGCCAACTTTTTTAGGATCACCATACTACGAGAGATTCATTACTCTTCTGGTTCGTAATTAGAATCTCCTGGGGACTCAAGCGGATTAAAGCATTCATTACAAGGCCTCGGAAAGCTTCTTGTCTTACCTCGTGGCATGTTTTGCTCTCGAAAGATTACATCAAAATCTTGGTCCTAAATATCGGAATATTACATTCTCAGTGCAGAGTTTATAAAATTTATTTTGCTATTCTTCTCTTCTCTGATATATTTTAAATTTACGTGCAGAACCCAAACTCGGTATTCATCTACCATTTAATTTACTTTTCATTTTAAATTTACTAAACTATTTCAATCAACATAATTTTGGCAGTAACAAATACTTTTCTTCTTTTCTTTTGATATTATTTACGTCTACAATCATTATTAAATTGAATTTTTAAAATCGATATTTTTAATGTATACGATTTACTTATTTTATTACAACGTTTCAACAGCATGTTGCTGCNAATTTGAAAAAACAAACCTTCAAAGCAGAAAAATCATTGCAAACAACTATACATTTTTGACAAGTTTTCTGTGTCCGTTTATAAATTTAATGTGTTATTTGTAAACTTAATATGTAACATTCTTGACATTATACGTTTATAATAATTTGGCTCCCAATCTAAAATTGAAACATTTTCTCATTTGATTGAATGATCAAAATTTAAACGGTGTAATGAAATAACATTATGTTGTAGTGTGTTATGTTACGCTGATGTTCTTTGATTCGCGTTTGTAACCTACGTTTTGTCTGTCCGATATAGCAAAAAGGACAATCCTTGTGGTTAATTATAATCTTGAAATTAAAGGGAAAGATGAAATCGATAACATGACATCGCAAAATGTCGTCTACAAACTTGTTTGCAAAACTTGTTCTTTTTGCTATATCGGACAGACAAAACGTAGGTTACAAACGCGAATCAAAGAACATCAGCGTAACATAACACACTACAACATAATGTTATTTCATTACACCGTTTAAATTTTGATCATTCAATCAAATGAGAAAATGTTTCAATTTTAGATTGGGAGCCAAATTATTATAAACGTATAATGTCAAGAATGTTACATATTAAGTTTACAAATAACACATTAAATTTATAAACGGACACAGAAAACTTGTCAAAAATGTATAGTTGTTTGCAATGATTTTTCTGCTTTGAAGGTTTGTTTTTTCAAATTATTTATTTTTTCTTTGTCATTGTTTTTATTTGTATATGTATTTAATTTTGTTTTTATACTTGTCACTAAGATGATACAAACAAATTTGTTGATATGTTCATACACTATCGTTGCCTGATGATGACAGCAACATGCTGTTGAAACGTTGTAATAATATAAATAAATAATCTACAATAAAAGGTCGATTTTAAAAATTCAATTTATTTTCTTTTGTTGGCATCTCATAACAAATTTTATTATTCATACAATTTTCACTTTATTTTATTTAAGGTAGAATGATTTCATCAATGCTTGTCAAATGACCAACAATTTATATTTATATTTTTATAAAATATCAATGAAAATAATAATGTACCGTTTTTATTCGCAATTCAATGATTCTTACGGGGCGATTTCGGGTCATTTTCTAATTTTAAATTGTTTTAAAGTACTCGGTGTAAATAAAATTGTGATAGTGCATTTTTGATAGCATATTTTAAATAACGACTACACCTTGAGCTAATTGTTATTACACACTGAGTGTATTACACACCTTTATACTGTCAAACAAAAATGAGGTGCTTGCCGTTGAAACCGTTCGATGATTTTTGTAAACGTTCTCTAAAATACAACGACATTCACTAATTTCGGTTTTCAAATTTTGAGATAAAAATTCAATAAAGACAGCAAAGATTCGGGGTGTCAATATTAAAAATATTACACACTTTGAGTAGTTAAAAAAATTATATGTAAAAGCGGTTCTGTGTACTAGAAGAGTTAAAATAGTTAGCACGTAATAGAATAGTGACATACATGTGAGAAGGGGGGGGGTGAAGAGAATATAGCCTTGGATTACCCCAATATCAAGTACGAATAATAGAACAATGTTAATAAAAAATTGGACTAATAAATTTTAATTATTAACTGGATATATTTTACTATGCGTTTTAGAAGAGTATGCTAATCTATGTACTAAGATTAAATCCCACTCTTCCACACCGTATATTATACTTAGTTTTTCTTACTCATAAGCATTTTAGAAGAAGAACCTCTTACTTACAAGGTATAACATTAAATGAAGTGAAAACAAATTGATGAACCTCTATTAAAAACAAGGAGATTTCAATCTCATGCATATATTTACGAGTTTTTTTGTATTTGTGACACGTTGAGAACATCTGTGATTACTGCGGCCAAATTAAAATGGCGACGAGCAAGAACCCAGGTTTCGATCGCAAGGGTGTTGACCGCTACACCATCCATTGACCCTCCACAAGTGATCATCATTTCCATCCAGGTTGATTTTCCGACACTTCCATCCAGACTGAAGACCTGGGACACATCCCCAAGGGAAACCAAGTATCACACGCGCTGTGAGAATTTACTAGTAAGTGCCGGTTTCATGCGTATTTACATGTTTAGGATTGTAATGCGTATATTTCATCCGTGTACCTAATTCCTCAATATTAATGCAGTTATCATACATCTACTCAGTTTCAAAAGAAATCGCGTATAAGAACAACGATAGCGGCGTCGTTGACCGCCGTGCATGCAACGGGACAACGGAAGCGGAAGTGCAGGAGCGGCCAAGGACATGGATGCTACGCCTCCTCCAACAACTCCCGCTGGTGCTTTCAAGCGACGCAACTTCAAGAGCCCTTGTCAGGAGCAAAAGGTGCACGACGAGCAAATTGCTTTTCTAATGAATATTGAGTTTCCAGGGGACAACATTGGAAAGCGACGGTTGTGTTTCGAGAACATTTGTATCTAAATGAATGTGTAATGATAAATTACGATAAGCCAAAGTATTAACTAAGTTTATATTTTTCTGTTTGTTATGACTAATAAAAAATAATAAATACAGAGATTTATCGCCATTCCAGAGTGATTTTACGTCAAAATCACAATGTCGAAATATTCGATCTAATTATCTCACTAATACATGAGAGTACGATTTTATGTGTATATTTGTTACCTATGATCTTGAAAACGAAAAGTGTTATAGACTTAGGATTTTTTTCTCATATGAACAAAAACAATTCAACTTAAATTATAGGGTAGGTTCTGGTCTTAAATCGTTTCACAAATTTGTTACGAAATATTCAAGTAACCTACGGGAACTTCAGACATGAGATGCGTTATGTCTCAAAGTGTCTATAAAGAGCTGCTCATAAATTGTCTGAAAACACCTAGAAGAGATCATAAGTCATTATTATTTTTTTACTCAGCACTGGCGAATAAAATTCATGGGTTTTCAAGAAAACTCCATGCTTTTGCAACGCAATAAGATATAACGAAAGAATGCAAGTATTCAGATTACAATGATATCCGTAAAATTATTTTTTCAGTACAACAATAATTACTATCATACAATAATTGGTTTAGAAATATTTTATTTATTAATACATGAATTTTTCCCCATTTTCCAAAAATTATTTCTCCACTCTACATAAAGAAAAAAAATTTTAACATCAAAATAAAAAATATATTTTAACACAAAATGCCACGGTTTCACAGCTTCATATCCAATCATTGGAAAATAAGACTACTACGTTCAATTGTCTCAATAAGTACCATTATTTTGTGTTTAATCGTGTTTAAAAGTCAACTCCTCAGTGGCACGGTATATATCATTGAAATTTTCGCACAACTCATTTGTGTTGATTTAGAAGTGATGTAAGCTGAAACGGTACAAAACAATTTACTTTTGATTTTAACTGGTCACCCTTATTACGGATTTATTGAGGCAAACGTAAAAAATTACACTGATCGAAGTGCAATCAAACTCCACTGGGAACATGAGGGACAACGTACTGGCGCGGCGCTTGAGGCAGAAGATAAAAGAGTGTTCATTTCAAAGAACAAATATTGTTGCTATTCGCGATGAGCAAATGCTAGGTCAGGTAGAATAGAAAAGCGGCTTTTTGATGGAGCACGAACCGGAGGTGGGATATTTTGCGCTGAGTTAATTCAGTTCAGGAAGCACGTTGCAACATGATAGAAAAGCAATTCCACCTGAAGGGCGAATGGATGTATTAGCAGTAACGTGCGGAAACGGCATAATTATTATCATTACAATCGAAAATACGCAGATATGTCAGAATAAATTTATTTAATAACTCACGCCTCATATGAGAAACGCCGTACACATCAACATAAATCAGTCTCCCCAATACTACGTTACGAGATGATTGTAAGGATGGTACAATGATACGTTGCAAAGAAAACGTTACTCTGAAATGTTTTGAAATGATGATACCCATACAAAGTAGAACAAGAGCCCTGCTGAAATTCCTTTCATTTATTACAATATTTTCTCTTTAATGAGACATTTGTAATCATTACTTACCATTGCATACTATTCTTTGTATTTCATGGTTCACGTCTCGCGCAGCCCGATATTTGTCATTGATTTATAATCGCGCATTCAATATGTAGAGATTATCCGAGCAAATATAGTACAACGAACTCAAAACTATTCGTGGAGGAGTGAATAGTCTACAACTAGGTGGAAATTGTGTTCCGGTCCGTCGAAATTTTCATCAGGCCGAAGTGATTCCAGACCTGTAATTCGGAAATACCTATGGATTCGTATGTTCATATAGTAGTCCACAATAAAAATACCAAAACTCCAAATGAGTTTAAAACCAAGCTTTCATTTTATGCAATTCTAGTCACATAAGACCGTAAGTCAACCTAGTCGTAGAAGTAGAATTGGAAGGTAAGTTCCGAAAATTTTCTCTCAGTCCTGTGCAGTGAACTAGGATATTGTAACCGCCAGGCTCTTCGGTGAGCACACACACACAAAAAAAAAGAGAACCGTGACGTCACATGAGCGCCCGCCTCTCCAATTACGCCTTTTGATCCACGCGTACAACTCCGATATCGCAGGTTTCGTTGTCAAAGCGAGCGGTGGAGAGGATGCTTCAACTTGCACCAGCCACCGGCCGAAGCCACGCAAAACCCTCGACTGCAGACACGAACACGACTCTCTCCAGAAGATTGCCTGAGCTCCTTCACATTGAAGCCAAGTTATTTATTCCGGAAAACATTGAAGAATATAACGCCCTTAACCGAGAATTCTACTGAAAAATAGAACCCAACGGGGAAAATCTTAATTGGGTTTCCACGGATTGACCACATTTTTGTGTATTATTTTTACTTTCTTAATTGTGGTGATTGTAAAATTTTCGATCACGAGGTTTTGACGAAAATGTCTGTTCCGGATTTGCCTGATAACGAATGGTTAGTTTTTAAAATACTCATGTCCAAATCACGTGGTTTGAATACAGCGTATTCTCTGTGCGCGAAGAAGTTGGTTTCGACGATATGCAATTTGTTTATTTCGCTTTAGCGAAAGGGTAACGCTTTAGAGGAATGAAATAAATATATCTAATATTTTTATTGACACGTATTTATCGTTTTTTTGACAGTTCTCGAAAAGTGATGACTTTGGAATAAGACCTCAAATTTGTAGGATATTTTTGACAATTTTATTTTCTAAATCATACCCATGGGTGAGTTTTTAATGTTCTTGTACTTGTAGTCTTTTGTTCANTATATATATATATATATATATATATATATATATATATATATATATATATATATATATATATATATATAGTGTGTTTCATTTTTCTTATTGTAATTAACATTTATGATCGTACATGAGAAAGTATGTGCGGTGGTTTTACGCTTATAGTTATTAACACAAGTATCACATACCTTTGGTATCAACTTCATCTGAAGTTACAACAATCTAAGAGATTATTTCAATTACACCCCCCTCGAACTGAATGGAAGCATCGACTCAGTAGCCTTGACGTCAAACGTGGAGAAGAGAGACCATTCATCCTCCATTGATTACTCAACAAAATGAATAGAATGGTTGATTTATTACACGAATTCAATTTACTCTCTTCTAAATCACCAAAGTACGACACGGAACTAATAATATAATGATTAGTAATCCATTTACGATATTTCACCGGGTTTATTACTTCCAGGTTTTGAGTAAGGAAAATTAATATTCTACAATTATAATAAAACTGTACTACACAAACATGATCATATAATGACCACTGATCAATGTAAAATTTAAAAAATATTATGGATTTAGATTAATAGTATTTTCAGGTGCTTAGACTATTTTACAACACTTGGCTATCCATCAATAACAATTAACAAGTGAAGGAATTTCCTGACAATGAGTTCTTCAAAAATGTCCTCGAGAGAATATATCTATGTACAAAACGTAACCTAAATTATCGATAAAATTTATTAAAAATATATGTGTTAAAATACTTCTATTTAAGAGAGAAATTTAAGAAGGAAAAAATCAATCATCGTTCAATTTAAAGAATTATTTGTTTTGTGAATTTGACAACGATTAAAACATCTTTAAATCGTAAAATTTCGACGAATAGTTCAGATTTTACAAGAATTTTAATGAAACAGTGTAGTTGCTTCATGCCTCAGAAACGAATATTCGACCGGCGCGGCTCCCGCGAGATGGAGTAGTTTATACAGTCAAGTTTTGTATAAAATTTGTATTATTATGCATCTAAAAAATTAGGATGCTGTATGTGATTTTAAAAAACCAGTAAGTAAAAGTATTTTGATCTTACAATACAGATAGATTTCCTTTTTTCCTGAGGAAAAGAAGATTTGTTTAAGGAAAATCCCGAGAAACGCTGGGTAATATATATAATTGGTAAACGAGAAAAAATATATATTGCCAGAGTAGAAAATAACGGCACGTAAAAGATCATCTGTCGTAATTCCTAAATGTAGCAGAATTCTTTATTTATCTCCTATGAAGAAAACTATATTGGGCACCCCACAGCAAGGGGAAGTTGAAAGAAATCCTTTTAGGAGCCGAAGCGACGTCTTGTCAACCGGAGGGGCAACACACGGCGGCGTTCCGTGCTCCTTCCAAATTGAGACGTAACTCAATCAGTTGCCACATCGGAAGAACTCATTCCTGATGGCTTTGTCCACGACAATTAAAAATCATTACAACCCTAAGGTGTCAAAAAGGTTGGCTCGAGAAATAGTGCACAAAAGTAAAATTTAAATTAATAAGACTTCAATAAAACAAATGAATGGGACCAAAATTAGAATCAGTAAACACAGTAGTCACTAATAATGTCACTAAATGAAAACAGGACACGAAAGCGGGGTTCGAGAGACTTCGTGCGTTGGCGCGCTACCACTACACTATCCCGTTCGTACAGTATGTCATTGTTGCAACTAAAAATCATTAGAACTGCTTTAACTTAACACCATCATTTTATAATTACAACTGAGGATATGACAATTTAGATGAGATTAAAAGGAATTAGTACAGAGTTGCTTACTATCGTTATGTAGGGAATCAAATTGAGGAAAAGAATTGAGTGGCGTTTGGAACTCACCAGTTTTCGAAACATGTAAGGAAGGAAATTCAATATCAGTCCTCACCTGCAACAAACAAAAAGTTGTTGAGAAACAAGGCTAAACAAGAGAAAAGAAATAATACAATGACATATACATGATCAATCGTGTTAGCAATTAATATCTAATGAATCTTGACACCATTTCGAAGATTTCCTTCGTCTGTATCAAATTGAAAATTACCAGTATTATAAATGAATTCCGAACATTATGTAATGTAAATTTAACCCTGAGAACCGGTTAATTTCCTGTAACAATATACCGATAATTGGTGTTTTATCCCTCCCTTCAGGTACTAATTCTAAAGAGTTTTTAAACCTTTTGCTTCTACAGAATGGTAATCTTTGCAGAATAAATGGCATTTAAATATTACAGGACTATGTGTAGTCTACTTTTCAATTCGTCCACGATATTATTTGCCAATTTCACAACCATTTTGAGTCATTTACAGGTTCTAGAAAGTGGAAGGACTAAAATGATTTTACTAACTCAAAAATGCTGGAATTTAGAAAAGTTAAATTAAATTAAGTCTTCCGAGCGCAGTTCATTCCGTTTAAAAGAACCGTAATTTCATTTCGGTCAAACAACTTATTTACAACGTTAAAACTCTCGCGAAAAGTTTAATGAAAGTAATCGGTCCCTTTTTTCACGAAGTTAACTTTCACTTCAAGCGAAAACTAATTGATCATGTAGTCAACACTGTACCGAAAAGTTCATGAAACCTAAAAAACCAAAACAGAAATACTTCCTTGTTCAGTGAGAGTACAGCCTATTTTCTCTGCTTTGCTTAATTCGCAAACATTAAAATTTATCCACTCATAAACTGAACCATTTTCCTGTATACCTATCTTACTACTAGAGTACACAAGTAAACATTCACGCAGGATATTACTAGACGTATCTAGGTTAATTTAGATATTCTTGTTAATACTTTGTCGACGTTTTTTTTTCACATTCACCGGTTCTATATTTTTGCAAAGATATACTCATGGTACTTTTAATGTAAAGGTGCATCCAATGTGTAAATTTATGTGAAAGGTTTAAAGTCTACGTAAATCTGCGACAAAGCTCTCGTAACTTGCATTTCACAGACCGAACGGACTCTGGTAACGTCATAGACCCTAAAACAGCGTACTTTTGTTTGTCGTATTTGTAAATGGGAAATGTAGCGTGCTATTGAAGCTTATCTACATGGGGCGATAGGATGTAGTAGTTGGGTGGTAGTAGGCTATTATTAGTAGACGAACGTGTTAGTTGGATTTACCAACAACTTGGCCCAGTGATAGTAGGAAAAACACGAGATAGATAGAAGGAAGGTTCGCTCTTCAGGAGTCACAACAATATGAACTGGGTCATTGAAATGAAAAGCTACAAATTTTTCTCGCCCCGCCGTGAATTGATCCCGGAGCGACTTGGCGGTGAGAAAGCATGCTAACCCCTGCGCCACCGGAAGGGAGAGTAGACTTGATCTAGTTTTGAGTTCATTTCAGAAAATCATCTCTATATAAACATTTAACGGAGGTGTTCCATGCGACGAGAAACCCTGGGGGTTAATTCAACTAACTTGGTGGCGGAAAATACCCACCACTTGACATTTAGCTCATAAGTTTGGGCGTGGCATAAAATGGCAGACACTAAAGAGCACGAGATGGTCGTGGTAAAGATATCAGAATTATCGAAACTGAATATTTATTTTATCAACCAAACATTTTACTTTATTACCAAAACAAAGGATAAACTCATATTTATTTAAATAACAAACTCATGTTTCTGGAAGTCAATAGCTAAGACAGTAGTAGACAACATTCTGAGAATAAGGGAAGGGAAGTTTCTCAGAACTTTCTTGCACCTCAGTACAATGAAGAAATTTAATGAAAACAAACTTTCTATGTGAAATTGATGATTTCAAAAATAGTGTGATTTTTTCCACACATACGATTCATTTTCACTTCTCTCCGAAAGTTTTCGTAATAGAAAGGAAATATACCCAAAAATCATCACACAAAGCGTGACTAACACTTACAATCATCATATACATAAAATGCAAACAACCAAGAAAATTATAGTTCTTTTTCTGGGTAACCGGACGGAATAATCACACAAATGAAGTATTGTTCTTTAGAGCATTAAAAGATGGATCCGTAATTTCCTATTATTTCATCTTTCACCTTTTCCTTCCCGAGATAACAGCATTGGAAAGTTAAACCCAGAAAAGAAGCTACTTGTCTCATTTATTTCAAAAGGATGTTGTTTGACTACTTGAGATCTTAAAATTGACTGCCCTGACACGTCTGACCATGCTGGTATAGACAATATTCGTAATAAATAAATGTGGTCACCGGTGGAAGGCGATCACCGGTATACTCTGTGACAAAAGATGCCACTTAATCTCAAAACCAAGATCTATCGATCAGTGGCACGGTCAGTTGCGCTGTATGGAGCCGAATGTCGACCATCCGACAAAATTTCTGAACGCCAACTACACGCCATGGAAATGAGAATGCTTCGCTGGACTATGGGCATCTCCCTCATTGACCATGTCAGAAGCGACACAATTCGAGAGCATATGGGTGTCGCTAGAATTGTGGAAAAAATGAGAGAGAAACGGCTTAGACGGTATGGCCATACCCTGCGTGCAGCGCATGGTACTGTTGCCAAATCTGTTCTACATTTTGATGTTGAAGGCCTACGTCCAAGAGGACGACCAAAGAAGCGTTGGCAAGACGCAATAAATGGTGACTAAAAATCCTAGGCCTAAAACCTGCCGACGCACAAGACCGGACAAAATGGCGATTAATGACCAGAAAAGCGGACCGAGCGGACCGAGCACCAGAGGGATAATGCTAGGAAGAAGAATAAATAAATAAATAAATTTATTGTCAAAAAAGTAGTTACTAATCATAATTGTTCTGATGTCCTGTTTTGATTGTTCCACGCTAAATATCAAACAGAGTGCAACTTGCCTACAACTAGCAGATTGGGGAGAGACGTATCTGTTATCCAGGTAAATGAAATAATCTTACTAAATACAATTACTCGTTCATTGAATGTTAGTCTTCTTAGATATAATTGTGAGTTTACGAGGTACGAGAGAATTTGGGAAACAAATTGAAGAACGGTACATTAATACACTTTCACATCTTAGCAGAACTCACATCCACAATCTCGCGACACTTCCATTAAGTCGGTGAAAATGATTTCCTTTCAGTGTAATTAATACATGCTGGAATTTCGCTCAAATATTTAACACAGGCCCAAACTCAATAAACAAAATTTTTCCCTTAAAGTTGGATTGGAATGACGAAAAATAATGTCACGTGTATCTGAGATTATATAAGGTAATACAAATACACATATCTCTTGCTTTCAATCAAGCACGTATCTCTTACTTCAATGAAAGATTTTAATTCATTAGAGTGCTTAGTTACCGTAGAGTACTCTCAAGTTTAATGAAATCAGATTCTATACGTTTCTGCTAACAATTTTTAAAATTATAGTACATTATTTTGGTCACCGATGACAAAAAGTGCGGTTTTTCGACATAAGCAAATTTTATTTGAATGAATATCCACTTATTCTGTGGAGTGTACTCCAATAATACGCGTTTTGTTGTCTTGAGTGATTGACTGTCTGATGCAGATATCAATGCACATAAAAACCTAGTAGAGACAGGAATTTGAAGTTCTGATGAGATTTTGGTTTTCTATTTTAGAGACTCATTCACAAAGGATTATTTTGAAATTCCGATTTTAAAGGGGTAATATACAGTGAAAAGTGTTTTCCGAATTTTGTGCCATTATCTCCATATCTCACTAACCAGTTGATGTATCATTTCCGTTTTATGTGTAAACGTTCTTAATTTAAATATAGAAAAAACATAGTTCTATTTTTAGCAGATATAAGGCATTTGAATTTTTTCACGTTTCATCGTTTTTGCTAACGGTGTATTCAATCATTTTCACAGTACCTCACGAACGAATTCAGATATCAAATCAGATTTTGTATGAAAACTTTGTTAAATCGAATAACTAAAATCCAACAACAGGGTTCTTTGATTTTTCACTTTTGATTTGGTGAACATGTGAAAATGTTTTGTGCACTTTCCTGACTATTCCATTGATCAAGCAGAAAGAAAACTATCAGAGATAGGAACGTAAAATTTCGAAGGGATGTTGCTTTAAATTGCACAGATTCATTGAGAAAACAATTTTCGAAATTCCACTTTTAAAGGGAATAAGCGTAAAACATGTTTTCTTTTAATTTACTCAAAATTTTTCGAACTAATGAAGATATTGTCTTGACTTATGTATATAAACGTGATGTCTTGCTTACACTAAATTATACTGACAGGTCGTGTTAGAACAACAAAAACTCCTATTCAGAAAGGGTTAAAAGGGGTCGGGTCGGCTGATACAAGAAAACACGGCGCAGTGTGAAAAAAGCAGTAGTATTTTCTTGCGCATTTAATTCTCACTTATATAGCATTAAAATACTGCGTTTTAAGTCAACCTCTTGAAAATTTACTATTTGCAACGGAGAAAAGATGTAAAAGTAATATCAAAGAAGAACAACATATTACAGGCATCATCTCATGAATGCAAATTACCTTAAAGACATCAGTGTCGTTTCGGTTACAGCTCTAATTTCCAAACCCCAAAGATGTTTGACGTTATAGCGACATCATTTGGACAACCACGACCATAAACCAATTTACATTTTCATTTCAGTCAATTTGGACGCGACTCGGCTTCGTCCGGGATTTGACATTTCCGCCCCTTTTAACCCTCTCTGCTCGAGCCCTTTTCCCCGGAGTCCACAAAGCCGGAACCACTTTTCTCCTTCCCACTCCAGCTCTACCTTTGCACGGCTGTCTTCGTCACTAAGGACAACCACGGAATGATAGCGTGACATTTCCTCTGACAATACTATACACATACAATTGTACGCAAAAAGGTGACACCAAAAAGGTAACTTGTACATGTAAATTTACAAACATATTCNTCATTTCAGTCAATTTGGACGCGACTCGGCTTCGTCCGGGATTTGACATTTCCGCCCCTTTTAACCCTCTCTGCTCGAGCCCTTTTCCCCGGAGTCACACAAAGCCGGAACCACTTTTCTCCTTCCCACTCCAGCTCTACCTTTGCACGGCTGTCTTCGTCACTAAGGACAACCACGGAATGATAGCGTGACATTTCCTCTGACAATACTATACACATACAATTGTACGCAAAAAGGTGACACCATTCTAACTTTATCCCAAAGGTTGAATATGCATTTAAAAATCTAAAAGATCCTCATTATATCTATTTATCAATTAAACGACTGAGAAAAATGATAATTCACGGTCTTTCTTGATTTTCTTTCATATTTAATTTTTACTGCAATCACAAATTAATACGAACATAAGAAATATTTTTTAACAAATTAAAAACTAAAAAACAAAATATAAATTTTTGTGCTTTATTTGAAACAAATGTGGATTCATATTATGATTGAATGAATATATAATTCTTCTTAATGAAAGAAAATTCTTTTAATAGGAAATTTATTTCGTTAAATTTCTTTTTAGAGAAACCCACATTTAAGATTCACCTTGCGACAATAGAAAATTTTTAATATTTCCCACTGAATATAGCGGAATGTCTTCAATACAATTCAAGTAATAAAAGGATTCGACAGATTGATGACATTTGGATTCACATGTGATTCTAAAGCTGGTTGTATATTCGAGTTATCTCATAACCTCGGGTCTATCTCTTCCTCATTAATTTTGAATACAGATTACAGCTTGGAATCCATAAAAATTGTTACATTATCTCATAATTAATGACAAGATGGAATGACCGGACTTCACCTCAAACATCTGAAGTATCAAAAAGTTTCTGAAAATAATTTATTGACTACAATTTGTTATCATATTAAAAGTCAGTAAAGTATACGAAATCAAGTAATATATATCTCAGCTCACAAACTTTTCAAATGTGATTGTTAGTTTCAGTTAGTTTAGTGTATTGTAAGTTTCAGTGTATTTAAGACCATAAAATAATGACGAGCAGACAAAAAATGTTTTACTTTTTTTCGTATGGACGCAAAGAAGAAATAAAGCAATATGAAAGGATATATCGAAAAAAGGAAGAAAAGAGAGAAAGAGAATCGTTGGTAGAAATGTAAAAACGAATCAAAATGTAAAAGGGAAGGGGAAAAAATTAAACAGATGAAAGTAACATATGAATGATTACTGTCATACTAAAAGCGTTGAGAAATGCCAATCCTACATAAGTCAGTTCTTTTGACTTAAGATCAATAAATTCTGACAGTATAAGCGGACAAATCAATAATTCAGGGCTGCATGTTCATACAGTCACTGTATAGCTCGTCCTCTACCTCTGATGCTTCTAGAACACGCAGAGCAAACTCAAAGGGATTTCCCAGGGAGTGTATAGTCTGTTTCATATGTTGCTCATAGCGTATGGGAATGGCGAAAACGGGAGACTGAAGGGTTGACGGGAAAGAAATTAAATATTCAGAAATTAGAACCATTGGAAAGTGTTAAAAGAAATGAAATAGCGAACTATGATAAGCTGTAGAGTATTAAAAAATCGTTTCAAATAATTATTTAATACGACACTAATAATCTACAAGGGAAGAATGATGCTGCCCTGCAAGTGAACATGGAAAGTAAGCGAGACTTTACACCAAAGGTTGTGGGTTCAAAAACCGCATAAAGAAAGGAATAATCGAATTGTTTGTTTCATTCATCTAATCATTCAACATCTCAAATCCCATTATAATTAAAATCACGAGGCAGTAAAACTNTCAACATCTCAAATCCCATTATAATTAAAATCACGAGGCAGTAAAACTATACACGTATCATTATTTTTTCTTCATTGGTAACACCGTATGAGGTACGGATTGCCTGAATTTAAATAATACCAATTTGAATAATAACATATGATTAAGTGAATATTTCCGACCATGAGCACTGAAAAATCTCAAATTCTCACCATATTTGTTATCATTATTATTATTATTATTATTATTATTGACAATGGACGATTTATTATACGAGAAACAAAGTTAAACCTTTATTTAAAACAATAATTCAAAATAACGTAGGCGAGTCGACTAGGAATTAAACCTCTCAATCTAGAAGGTACCGAGGAGCGTTGGGGTGCTTTAAGCAACACTGCACTCCAGCCCAGATGCGATCTCGTGAGAGAACGGACGACGCGGACCTAGGACAATCCGTTTATCAGGTATGCAGCTTATTTCGTCATCCCTTACTTCTAACAAAACGTCTCGTAAACAGCATTCACCGATTCCTTTTCATTGCTGTTCGTATCATTCCATCTTATTGTACATCTCAACCTTCCCTTCATTCTTCTTTGCCCTAGTCAAACATTTCGTGTACTTCTTATCTCCCATCGTTACTTGTCAGTACATGGTATCAGTGACGGAGCTATGGGTGGGTGGGGGCTAAGGGTCAGTGCATATTGTATGTAAACATTTACTAGGAGGACTGTCATTTTCTCTTTTTCAATCAAAACAACATGTACGTATTCTGTTGTTAGTTCTTTGAAAATCTCTATCTTTAAATTGAAAATTATATTTTCCCTCTTGAAAACTCTCCTTGCACGCATTGGAAGACCCCCCGCCATTGGAACTCTTACCAGGTAAAATTGAAGTTGATAAATTGCATACCTTTAACAGTGTTACTAGATTAATAATTGTTATAATAATTATTAATAATACTAGATTAATGAAATTAATAAAATTAACAATANTATATATATATATATATATATATATATATATATATATATATATATACACACACAATTGTTTTGTAAATCATAATTTTTAAACCAAAATGCTCCATAGTTAGCCACCCCCTTCATTACGGTCTAGATTCGCCACCGCATGACATCATGTATTCGCAACACAACACTCGTATTTCGAAACCTCCCCTGCATTATGTTTAACGAGATGTCACGAGCATTTTTAAAAGTGAAAGTTGAACGAAGCAGTGCTATTAGGAGGGCTTAAGCGTCGCGAAGCCTCTACGTCGGCGGAAAGGAAACAGGAGGTGAGCGGTTGCTCACGGAAGCATACGGCACTTCCGGTGCATGCCCAGTGGACGCGAGGGAGCTCAGAAAGAACGAAGAGGGGAAGACGCTCCTCTGGACACGTCAGAAAGTAGCCTTGAATGGTATCATATGAACCATCAACATGGTGTTACATGACCCTCATCCTGGAGGTAGCGATGCGTTTTGATGTACACTTTTATTTTGATTAATTTTGATTTGTTGCAATGAAGCTATCCCTGCTAATGGGAGACAGCTGCAACTCACCCAGCAGGAAAAAAATATTTCCTGGCAATTTTATGTCACTTTAAATTTCTCTCATTTATTATTACCTTAATGTTGGCGAGCCCTAAAGCCCCATTAAAAAACTATTTATTATTTATATAGTAACATGCTCAAAACCATAGTCATCTTTTTAAAGATGCTTTCCGTCACCTAGTCAAACACAGTTGTAAAATAAATACAAAAAATGACGTGATTTTGTATATGTAAATATTGGATTGTTTATGAAGACAGTCAGGTGGATGTATTAATGGGGTAAGATTGTCAACTGGAGAAATCACGGTATGTGTACTAAAGACAGTCGAACTTATATTCAAAGACAAGGAAGAGTAGAATTTGAAAATTCAACATATTTAAGAAAACTTATAAGATATATCAAGTTACTGGAACCAAACGTATATACAAATACTTACTTTACAATAAAAATATTGACAGACACTTTCATAAAATAAGAAAACAAATAGATAAATATCACATCTTTGATAAATTCTGCAACAGAGGAGATACTGATGGTAATTTGACTATGTCGTTAAAGTGGTTCCAAAACGACCCTTGAAAATTTGGAAACAATTCTTCTTGACTTATGGATCGTATAGTTTGATATGAAATGTTATGAATATAAAATTTTTGTTTCATATGAGAACTTAAAAACACATTTTATATTTGAATTCTCCTAAAAAGTGCGAAGTCAAACAAGACCAGTAAATCATACTCATTTTTCGTAGATGAAATTTCATAAACTTCACTAGCAGTGAACTATAGGTAATTTAAATGTCACACAACAAGCATTTAATGGTAAACATGCTCCATCCAGAAAAAAGCTACGAAAAACACGGGACTCCTGCTTTTCGATTGTTGTCATTCTTCTTCTTCTTCCCTTCGTTGTCATTTTCACCTGACCGAAAGTTGTCACATATCTCCTCCACGTGTAGGGTACACGGAAGAAATATACGCGGGACTAGATATATAACTTCCCTCGTCCACAAATTATGATCAATAGCTGGAAAAATGTAGAAAAGTAGAATTTAGAGAGCATTTATTGGAAGAAATATACTTTTTACATTGAAATAAAATTCACGTTATGTTCAAAAGAGAAAACAATTATATTTTACGATATTATATGTCCTGCGTGTTTTCTTGTTTGTGGTGAATCTTACGCCAATACATTATTATTTCCAAAACACAACCACGATAAACCGGAAAACAGCTCATGAAAATGAATGAGTACATTCAGAAATCATATTCAAGAAACTAACGTGCTTCTGAGTTAGAAGTAACTGAGTAAGTGTTCAGGTGAAGATTTTGCGAGCTTGGCAATATTTCCGTGAAAAGAACGAAGTTGATTTCAAGAGGAAATGTCACTTGTTTCATGGCCTTAACGGCAAATCCCTTCTCTTGTCATTTTGCGCTAAAAGACAGATTGGAAAGCAAACATAGGATAATTTATACACAAGTGGACGTAAGGAGAAGCAGGAAAGTTGAGTCCAACAAAAACATCACGTTGCCGGGTTCTCATAACACATGCGTACGTCAATCCTGGAATTGCCCGAGGTGAAACTGGGAAAAGATATTTCATTTTCGGAGAAGAGGGAACAAATAAAGCGTACTTCTAGACGAATATTTCAGTTTTAAATAAAATATATTAAAATTAAAGAGATATGAAATCGAAACTCTATGAAAATAAAACGAAACGATATTAAAGAGATATGAAAAGAAATTAATGAGAGTTTCAATCTCTCAAACAAGTATAGTTTTCAGCATGATTTCTGACGATGTAGGTGATGTTAATTCCTCTTATACTTTATCACGCAATTGTTATAGTACTCTAGATACTTATTAAATTCCTTTTTTCATGCATGTTGTATTTGATCTTTTTGTTTTTAATAGTTCGCAATAGTTTTTAATATTTTTCTAACTATTTGCAACCTTGGCACGATTGTTTATATCATCTCTGTAGCTCCATCCTGGTCCGAGTTTTTCTCCGGTTCCCCCAAGCTAGTGGCGAATTATAGGTAGGAATGTCATTAATACTTTTGTTATTATTTATCTCGAATTTTTACTAAACATAACAATTTTTACTGCAATTCATTTTGGAAAAATAATTTTGGAAATGGATTACAGTCCGTCTTTATTGAATAATTTCTTTTATAAATATTAAATCCGCCACTGCCCTTGGGTCCTTGATCGGAATTGATGGCATGGTCCTTGCTTGTCTCCGGAAAGTAGCTTCGTTTATTATCCCTCACGTGCAACTGCTTTTTTGACAATAAAGTTTATTTATTAATAAATGTAAAACTTAATTCATATACGTTAAAAGAATATATACCACGAATTCACTATTTTAATAGCACTGAAGAGGTAATTGAAAGAAAACATTCCTCTAAAGGATGATACTATTTCGGAAATTTTCAATACGTTATGGGGGGTTAGAATCTGGTGTGCATATATTATTTTCTTCTCTAAAAATGCCAGTTTACACAAAACATTAGTATTCTATTTTAAGTTTTTTTTTTGACCTGAGAACACTGTTACAAATCAGTTCCTAATTTCATTCTTCAACTATGATCCTTGAGAAATCTCTTATCTGGAAAGAGAANCATTCTTCAACTATGATCCTTGAGAAATCTCTTATCTTGAAAGAGAACACAATCTGAAGAGTAGCAACTCTCCCTTACAACTGTTCTTCACATCTGAGATATTCTTTTTGCAGAATCTAACCACCGAGCAGGAAACTCCTTTCGTGCCCCACACATATAACACTTTTCTTCGCATCCTGCGAAATCTCTCACGATGCTGTCGCTCTTCACCTTCGTTGCCCCTCGTATCATCCTGTCGAGCGCTCTAGCACTCTGCATACGAGATCTCTCCGCTCACATTCTTCAACAATCTTTTGTTCACGTAGCGTTTTCCTGTTCACGCCGCTCCTTTTTTCCTCGCCCCTCTTCGTTGTGCTTCTCTTTAAATGCGTTCCGTTTACACTCTCAATCACGTGAGTTGTTTCTGTGTTGCCTCGTATTCTCCAGTGGGACGTGACAGGTGAGAATTATACTATTCCAACGTGTGTCAAAGCAATTTCGCAGACCCCTGAGTTCCATGACATAAAATAACAACAAACCATTGTGATAAAAAAAAGTCAGAAAACGACTTTCATCGATTTTGGAATACGAAGGGCTACAAAATTGTCTGATCCCTAGCTCTGACAAAACGGCATGTATTTGGCTTGGGAGAAGTATCGGGAAATATGTATTCAAGGAAAATCGCCTACTTCTTGGGGTATAGATTATCTGCTTATTGTATTCTTACGTTTTTACATGCCGCATCAAATTTTCCTCACTAGTATTCAAATTACAGAGAATGTAGAGCGGAGAGGGGGTCTTGAGCTTGTCTTTTCATATTTTAATAGAGTACTTTACAGAATAGTCCACAAAATGTCATTAAACTCAGGGGACGGGACATTTAAATGGACCTAATAGTTTTTGTATTTAATTCTAATATACCATATACACCATAAATATTGACCTATCACAGACTATTCTATTTTACTTCTATTATCATATAGATTTCTTGAGTGCCTTATTATAATGATGTGCATATATTCCACTAAACATCAGCGACACATTACTTGAAATTAATGCTTAATTTTGACAATTTATCCATTGTAGAATTTGTAAAAGGGAAATGCAGCGAGCTATTGAAGCGTATCTATATAGGAGTTGGATGGTAGGCTATTGTTAGTAGGTGGGTCGGTTAGCTCGGTTTACCAGCAACTTGGCTCATGTGGAGGGGTTAGTGGAAGTAGTTAGTAATAGTTAGAGTTATTGATACTAGCAGGAGGTGGATAAAGGAAGGATGGTTTTCTTTTCAGTAGTCACAGCTATATGAACTGGGGCATTAATGAGAAATGCTACAAATTTTTCTGGCCCCACCGGGAATCGAACCCGGGATGACTTGGTGAAGAGCAAGAACGCAACCACCTGAGGGGCGTTTTGACAATTATTCAATCACGAGAGGTGGAATTAGTTTTCCCTGGTTGGGAATAAGTATCCCTTATTGGTATCTAGAAGTTTGGGGTGGGGGAGAAAGGAGGGGGAAATTCCCTGAATTCGAACCTGTTCTTCACTATTATATTTTGTATATCATTCGTGAAAATTCGGGTGAACCCGCTAACATGATATATGAGCTCGTATCACGCTCTCCATTCACTTCATTCTCGTTGAAAGGGAAATGCTTTTTAACAAGTTGCCTAATTTATTGTAACGTTGTTTATGACAGACTTAATTTAATACAGATATCAACACCTCTTCGTTCGAGCTTTTATTTGATCTTCTTTTGTTTTCATTCTATATGGCCATGCGTGTCTACAAAATTTCATTTTATCTCTTACTTAAACGAATTCGTGTATTGCATTCACGCATTTCCACCAGCAGCACGCTACAAAGAAGTTCGAGGCACGCCCAACTGCCACAAAACAGTGTAACCCTTTACAATCTTAGTGGGTGATGAAAGCTTATTTACAATGCCCTCCAATACCGTACATATACATTCATAATTGCTTCTCCCACAGACCCCTGAATGCTTACAAAATAATATATTTACCAATATCACATAAAACAATGTTAACAAACAACGATGAAGAAAACAAAAACAATACATTGTATTATGCTCTCGATTGTAAAAACTTTTGATGACTTGTCACTTTTTCTAACAATAAATTTGTTCCAATAGTAAACAATTTAAAGTAAACTTATTCCATTGATTAGATCATAGCATACGAGGGCGAATTTTTAATTCAAAACAAAACAGGTGCATACAAATAGCGATACAAAGTAATAAAATATAAATTTATAGAAAATATTACTAAGATACATTAGGGTTAACATTATTACACAAAAATTATTAAAATTGCACATACATTATTACACAAAAATATTCATGGGTTGTGTTAAATCATATAAATTGAGCAAATTATATTTCATTTAACACTCGTTTGTATTAATTGTCGATTTGTTTATCCTTGCAACCCTCGCAGATTAGTAGTATCACATTAACGCGTGCTTTCAAAATATTCAAAAATTTCCGGACGGTCCATTTCGGAGGACTGAGATATCTGCCTCCCACTGTTCCTCCGCCTCGATGACAATGTAACAACTTAACAAACTCGTAACATTTGCTAGTTGGTTTATCCTTGTCACGCTTGAAGATTGCTAGTAACACCTTGACGTGTGCTTCCAAACATTTTAAAATTTTCCGAACAGTTCATCACATTTAGCGTGTCCGTATGAAAGAGAGGCATGCGGAATACTCCACGCGCGCCAGGCAGCAATGGAACCCAGCACACAAGGCGGAGGCCGTCCGCCGTAGACGTCAACGGACGACGGGGGTGCGTGCCGCGAGCGAATCAATCTCCTTCCCCTCTCTTCCCGCCCCACCACCCACCCACGCAAGCTCAAACACACACATAGCAGCGGCGGCGGCGGCGGCAGTGGAGCGCGAGGCACGCAGAGCCCGGGACGGATGCATTCGCCAATGCACGGACGCATAGACCTTCGCTCCAATGAGGGCTAGCTCTTTGAATAAAATACAAATGATAGCAGTGTGGATATATAAAAGAAAATAATATTAACAGGGATTCGGTTCCTTTCACTTTGGCCAGACAAATATACACATAATTATAACGTTTCGTCAACGTGTCGACTATTTGTTGTAGTCATCATCCGGGCTATATAACAAAAGTGACTCTGTTACGTTTGACGAAGTCGAAACGTTGGCAAAATGCTAGCATACTGAATATATTTGTCTGGCCTAACTGCAAGAAACCCAATCCCAATTAATTATTATGGCCGATAACCTCCTTTCAAGTATGTTCAATATTGTCGTTGCTTCCATTATTAAAAAGTGTCTATAGAACTAATGATACTAGGAGGATCCGGAAAGAGCAAGATACATACAGGCATTTAACCAAATTGATGTACTAAACTCTAATAGCCACAGAGAAGAAATACAGAATCTTTGAGGAATATATATTAAGTATAGGAGGAAAACGAGAGACTTATAAACATAAAAAAAGTAAGAGAAACAGATTGTAGATGAAAGCGGAGACAGGGTACGTCACAACAACGGATAAGTTGTGCAGCATAAGGCGCGAAAAGAGAAATATATAAGAGATCAAAATAAGAGATCCTTGTTTTGCAATGCCATAAATACAAGGAGGCCAGAAGGGTCAAATAAAATGAAAAAAAAAGTATCATGTCTAGAATGTGTCAGACAATAGATAATTCAAAGCGGTCACAGCAACGACAGCAATGGCAACTCTTGCCTGGAAGACATGGGGAAGCGATAAAGACGTTACTGATTAAACAATTAATTCAAGATATATAAAGTATATTTCAAATTATTTCTTGTTATTATATGTTTGTGATCGTATTATGTAATTTTCAGACCGAAGGATATGGTCCAAACCATCTTGTGACGCATACCAAACGGCCTTTGACGTGGTTAAACAAGGCAACAATGGTGATGAGGGTGATTATTATGCCTTTAGATGCAATCAGTGACGGTTTCCGTTCCGAGAATTCGAACCCAGAACTTTTACCTTTAATCGACTGAACCACCAGGTCGGTATTTATAATTACTATGTATTATATTTTGCAGAGTATGTAAAACTGAATTCCTTTTGAGATTTGCTTATTTCTCATTGCGTGCACGGGCAGCCAAAATAAAACATCTCGTTACAGGTTATGTCGACGTTTACAAGAATTTGCATAGAGTCTATTGGCATGATTGCATGACTTGTGACGTAAGTCAAATCGTGTTCACCCTCCTTTCCGCTAAGTAGAGACCTTCTCATTTAGGACTCTACCGTTAAGGAGTCTTCAATCTTGCCACGTGAACGCTGGATCCCCAGCTGATGGAAGAGATAAAAATTCTTGGGAGACGAAATACGAACGTCTTTCAAGCGCTAATGCTACAGTGTAAGTCGCATCACCAGTGGTCAATTTAACACATCTTTCGCGTGGCTCTTGGCCGATCGATCAGTGACCTCGGTAACGAAGCAATGCGGTTGAAGAGATGCCATCACATCCAGCGAGGCAACAATCGCCTACTCGAATGCGTACGGAAATAGCGAGAGGCATACTAACACAACAGAGAGACGCTTAAGGAAGAGTAAGAGATACTAAAAATACATAAAAAGAAATGAAAATTTCAGGGATGCAACACATCACTCACATCCGTCGAGCCTGGACGACACATTAGAGCTCATGCAGAACACACAGATCAAACAAGATCGTAAGGAAAGAAAAAGATAGGTAGAATATATCACCGACAAGTTATTTTGAAGGATTTAGAATGAATAAACTTTACTTAAAACATAGTACGCCCCATTAGAGTAATGGGCTACTTCTTTTACATCGTATATCAATAGTTTCATATTCGTTCCGATATATTTATATGTACGATAATTTAATTTCCATTTTTAACATTCGCTGGTCATTTCTCTGATTTTGTCTCCATCTGCTTCATGATACACAGACAAAAATTTTCAATTAATTTGCTCGCGTACTACCTTCCTTCCCCAGGGTTTCAGCGCGTGATCAGCTCTTGCATTAAAATGGCTCAAAAAGTTATATGAAATTTGAGTTAGTTGTAATGAATGATTGTAACACTATTAGCGCACATTTTTATTTTTCGTGAAAAAAGTGTACGTTATGTTTGTTTATTTCGGGGTCTCTAGTAACAAAAGGGAAGTATCTTTTATTACTAATCTGTGGCTTGGGAATCAGAAAAAGTAGTTGATGAAATTATCTCAAATTTCAAAGAATCCTTCATAAAGATTATTGCAAAGTCAAGAGGAAAAAAATTGTTAATATAGATGAAATACAAAAGAAAAACTATTAAAATTGGCTGTTAATGAGCAGATGCAGAACTTCATTTGCACGACTGGTGACTATCAAGCTCACTGATGAGTTTGCTAGAGTTCGGTTGCGTTACGTGCGACGGACAATCCACTGAACATTCTATCTAAGTGACCGAATCATAGAAGCAAAATGAAATAAAGGCTACGAAGAACATTGCTTTCAAACAAAGGAAATATAAGGATATAACCATGCTTTCTGTTTATTAAGCGTTCTGTTTAAAATGTATTTTCCTTCTGTCTGGTTTTTAAAATAGTGGGTAGTTATGTACATATTTGCATACAATACTGAAAATCGTTTGTGTTTTCAGTTTTCTTTGTATTTAATTTCTGAAATTAACAAAATTGAAATATAATTTCACGAAAGTGGAGGAAAATAGAAATTAAGATATGTATTTATAATATTATATAAGAACACCGAGTAACGCTGGGAAAAATCTAGTGATGGATACAAAATAAGTATAATTAAAATACTTGTTTTTGCGGAATGTAGAAGAGAGAAAAAATCTGTAGAAAAAAAATCCATATGAATCCCCCTCGAAAAAAATCCCTGTGATATTGAAATGTTTTATACAACCACAAAGTAAAACCAAACCATAATAACAAATCAATAACATACGGATCAGTTTTAGTGTGAGTACGCCCAAAGATCTCACCGTAGTCCCCAAAAATTAGAAAATACGACAATGGAACAATAGCAAAGCTGCGTATCAGTAAAACGAAGCCTACTATCTGAGCGGGCAACTGACAACAATAGATGCATTGCGATTGGATAGGTATTTAGAAGATTTACATATGCAGCCAGTTAAGTCTGCGAAATCTACTCTGCAACCTAATTAAATGGGAAAATCAGAGGTACTATCATGTGAACATAAATGTAACATGCGAACTGCGACAAACAAACATGTTTACATTCTATGAGGTCGCTGATTGTAATCGATCGTAAAATTGATCGAGGAACTGATCATCGAATAATTTGTACGACTGTAAAAATTTCATCATGTTTCATGTCATTATATTTACTCGTAAATATGTTCAAATTATGTCTTTAGTTCATTATACTTGTATGGTACTTAAAGATACTTGTATGTCGAACCTCTCTGTAAGTTATTTATTGTAGTACATAAAATGTCATACGGATAAACAATATCCACACATCGTTGTTTTAATTCTCTAATGTAATGATATAAAATATTTAGTGTAAAAAAGTCTTCTGCGCAAATAACTCGCAATAAATTTACACACTGTCCCAGTTACCAAACATATAAAGACAGTGGCAATAAATTCGTTTCCCTGTTCTTCATTTTCCATTATACTGGTATTTTCCATGGTATTTTGCGATGTTGTATAAATGTTGAAATTAAATTCAAAATAACTGATTCCATCCCATCTCCATAAAACATCACTGTCAAGAATCTCCAGTTGTAAATCAGGAAGAAGTACCCACGGATTTGGAAGTAATTTTTCTCTCTCAGAATCATGAAATAACGTTTAAAATGGTTCAATTAAAGTTCATAGATAGTTTACCGGAAAGTTATCATTTTTATAGATTTTATGTTCAATATTTACGAAGGTATGTAAGAAATCCAGAAAACCTTTCTTTCGTTTCTTGAAAGAAAAAACAAACAGAGAAACCAAAATTGAACAAGAAGATAGAGTTCGTTTACATGTATTAATCAGTAATACTTTGCATCCTTTCATATTTACGGAAAATTTTAACATATAAACGATTTTTAATGCGTAAAGTACTTTAAAAAATATGTCCAGTCCTAGTGCAGGAAATGAAGAAATGAATCCAACGATTTTTCAAACTTCGTAGTTTCTACGATAACGTGAAGTGTCTTATAATTTATTTCGATTAGTGACAGTAAATTAATGAGAAACACTTAACTTCATATATTAGCATATTATTATGTAATATCCATACAGTCATGATTTGCACCTTTAAACTCTCCAATGAAAAATAAGGATGGTATTCTATTAGATTTTTTATATTTCTTGTTCCGTGGAAACTGTTCTATCAGCGAATTTTTTTGCATGAGATCATCTTCCTCCGTAAAAATGGGGAATGATAAAAAAATTAAAAAGTTTACAGAATGCAGTGAAACTATAATTTATTGTATATCCTATTAATTAGTAAAACTGTCCCATCAGATTTTACTTTCTCCGATACAGTGGCATTATCGACAATGTGGCTACCCAGATAAACGTATACATTGGATATTACGTTTCCGCTATACGTTATCTGGTTATTAGTACGTAATTGATTTGAAATTCTATTATTCTGAGAGTTCCCAGTATTAGAAGGAGGATACTACATTGGGATGCGATCATGTCAAAGACGAGTTGTTTTAACCAGATTAGCTTGAGCTATCTACTACAAATTATTTTGTACAGCCTAAATTCATGAAAATTATAAACTCTTCATTACATCATGTGAATATTCATATATAAACTCCAACATAACCGAAACCACAATGTTGTCCTTGAACCTTGGCATAAGGAAGCGGAGATAAGGCACAAGAAGTCAGACAATATAGCGGTTATCCAAAAATACAACTTACAACTTTTCTAATTTCATAATATAAAACAGACGTTTTTGAAATGATAAATTGAAAATTATAAAATATACTGAAATCTCAAACATGAAATGAAAACAGAATATACAGGATAAAAATAATACAAAAATGATGAATGACACGTTTCTCCATCGCTGAGCCGTCCGTGCGTCGTAAGCGTTGCACGGACTCCGTCACGGGATCACAAAGCCTCTGTGAGAAGAGGATCGTGCTTTGGGTTCCCGCCAGGAAGAGTTCAGAGGATGGCGCCGGCGCGACGCCTCGTGATACTAGGTCAATCGTTCCCATGGGGCCAATCCAGCGACATCCACCCTCCTCATTCGTACCCCGACATTAAAGACAAGCCACCAATCATATCGAGTACAGGGCAAGTAAGATAAAAAGAACAATCTATGGATTGATGAAATGACTGATAAACAAGCACACCACATCAATTCTACAGTTAATCCAACTTTACAAGGGAGCACTACTACCACAGATAACATACTGCAGCACAGCGTGGATTCAACTAACTAAGTTAGTGCATATAGATCGGCGGTTAAGTAGTCACCAAAGACAGTGTAATGTATATGGGGCTTTTAAAAGCGTATCCACGAAGGCACTGTTGGGTGTACTACCAATTGACCTCGAGATCGACAAGCATTACCTAAGATACAACGCGCGCAAAAAGGGAGAAGTGTACATAGACATACAGTATGGAGACAAAGGATGGAAGGGGAAAATTATTCGGGAATTGACAGACTGCTCGAACATCAGGTGGCAGAAGGTATTGGAAGGGTGACATATGTACAGATTTATAAAAGATGTGCATTACATCTACAGCAACCGAAAATGGTTTCGGCCCTCACCCCACACGATGGAGATTTTAACAAACAATGGCGATTTTAAAACACATTGGCACAAGCGAAAAATTACCGATGATGGAATATGTGCATGCGGGAGAGCAAATGATACAGTAGACCACATTTTACACAATTGCAGTATTTTTGGACAAGATCGTACACTTTGGATAAGACAGTTGGCGCAACAAGGACTACACGACACATAAGACTGGACAAAATACATTCAAACAAAGGACATATATCATAACTTTGAAGAATACATCACAAAGGTAATTTTAATGCGAAAAGCAATAAAATTATCGCACTAGATAGTAGAATGTTCCACAACACCATGGAAACGGCAGTGCCAGGGTAGTGCAGCAAGTGAAACAGAGCAGCCTAGAGAAGAGAAGATAAGTAGGAAGAGGCGCAAAACCCAGATAGTGGCCGGAAGGCCAAGGAATTGCGTCACAAATCAATGAAAAATGAAAAAAAAATGAAATTAAAGACATGCCACAACAACGGTGTTTCTATTTGTACATTTCAATTTAAGGCAATATACATGATCATTATTAATTCAATGAGTTCAAACCGAAAATTTAAATAGCCCAAGATATATTGTACTATTTCTTTCCTATTTCCATTTATCCATCTGCATATCTGATTTTCGTTTATCGGGATGCGTTCACATTTATTTCCCATTTTGATTTCAGCAATAGTAAACAACATTTTTGTAGAAGATTTTATGGACATTATCCATCGTGTTATATTGTTTGAACATTTCAACATAAGTCTATTAGCTTCAGCTTTTGCAACCACACCTGGGGGAACGGCTATCGAAGGGCACCACCCAGTGTTAAAACAACTTGAAAATACAGAAAATCGAGGAGACCGCGTATATTCACTAGGCAAATAACTCGATGAGTCAACAATTCATTGACATATATACTCTGTGGATGACAATGATATGGGGTACACAAACTACGACAGCACAGCGCAAGAGATTGCAAATGCAAATATAGCCACATCTGGTTCGAGTACCATTCGACCCGTACCAGTACCAGTCCTGCTGAAGTGAGAAGAAACACGTATGAAACAAAGAAAACTAATATTCGTGTTGAAATGGTCAAAGAGAAGAAACGATGGATAATTTCCCTCCACGAAAACTTGGAAATAAATGTCTTGTCATCGTCCAAAAATTCGTGCAGAAAAGAATATCAAATATACCCAACTGTGCAACTTAACAAAAATATCATTAGAGTTTATTTTTATGGAGAGAAGTAGCGAATAGCTTCAAAATTGCTCTTAACACACACACACAAATATAAATAGTACAAGAATACTCAATGAAATATCAAACAAAATCAGAATTAGAGTATTGGACTTGTAATTGAATATTGTGTCATAAAGAAAAATATTGCTAATTGTGATTTTTCGACGGTGTCTCACCGTACAACGTAGGATAGCTGCGACCTCAGTCGAAAGCTCGCGACAGCATTCTTGAACAAAGTCGGTCATTGCACACGCTGCAACAACGCTGAAAAAATGTTATATATAAAGTTTGAGAATAAAATGACAGGGAAGAAAACTCCGAACCGTACATGAGTCGCCCTCTTCCTTCCTTTGATTCTTCACCAGGAGATCAGGATTATACTTGTGCAAACCGACTCGTATATTCTTTTCTTTCATCTCATTCAAACTTTGAGCTGCATTGGAACGGAGCCACTACACACAGTCACAACCGACTCAGGCGCTTGTGTAAATGAGTACCATCTTATTATCACTCTGGATTTAAGATTCACCCTGTCTATCAATCCTGGATCAACCCAATAACTAATTAAATTAGGAGACCATGAAACACATTCCACCGTCTAAATCTGACAATAGAGATATGTAGAATTGAGTCAAAATTGTCATGTCCCTATTTTTACCAATCTTTCCCCCCTCTACGAACAGTATGTAAAAGATGTTTTTGATACACTAGCACATCTTATTTGACTCTTTAATATGTTAACGTTCTTGTAGGTAAGGAAATCTTACGAATCTAAGGGAGTGAATTTTGGAAACTAGTCTGTACTTTTATCCTAAAGTTCCAAAGTAAAAAAAAGATAATGATTTATCACGGAAACTAATTTACAAACGATGATAAAACAACACATCAACATTTTGGAAACAGACCTCCCGCATCCACATTGACAAGATCTGGAGAGATGTAGAAGGTATCTGAATTATTATGGTTTTTTAACATTCAGATTTAATATGAATATAAAGAACGTAAGTATTAAAATTTTTAAAACTTATCAGTGGATTTTAGTATAGTAATCTTCATACTATCCGATGAGAGAACATGGAAAAAAGTTAATAATGGTTGCTAGAGATTATCTTACCTGTGCTGAACTGTTACCGAAAACTTAAACAAAGCAAAACTGTTAATAAAATAGTAAATAGAAATTAGAATAAATATCGAGAAATTATGTTTTTTCTAAAAAAAACATATTGAGATTATAATTCATCTTTTGGGATATCAGAAAAATTACATCTGATTTCAGAAAAAATTAGAAAAGGGAAATCTAAAGATAAGGGCAAATTAATCATTCTTTTATCAATTATCAGAACGAACAAAAAAAACGGAATGTCCAAGGAATGTTTCAGGACATTCATTTAAGTAGTTTGGAAAAAAACAAGAAACGGTTGTTTTCACAGAGTTGTCAATTTATCCATCACCGTCCCGAAACATTCTCTCTGCGATGAATGTCACTTTTTGGTCCGCTGATGATTGGATCGTCATTGCAATCCCGTGAAATGGTCGATACAGCAGCCATCGACTCCTCGCATGCTTCCTGACCCCACTTCCCACCCCACCACACATTCTCTTCCCAATAGGACGAGCGAGTGCATTCGATCCTAGAGCTCTCTATCCAGCAACGCTCAGTTCGTCACTCAAGTGTGTTCCCTCCACGCGCGTACAGACGGCTAATGGAGGGCGGCGAAGCGAGAGGTATATAGGCAGGGACTGAATTGGAACGAGTTTACAGCTTCCCTTCTCAGTGTGGCGAGAAATATTTCTCCATTGATTTGTCACATTTACTGCATGTCGACGAACACAAGTCGTATAAAAAATGAGAAGGGAGAGAAGGAAACTCCCAACAATTTTTTTCCTTCTTTTTAACATGTTGCTAACTATTTTTACACTTATTTTAGGGAGAATATGCCATGACTTTGCCATGGGGCGGATCAATTGACAGAAATTGATGGGATGGTCCCTTGTTTTCTCCTGGAGAATAAATGAGTTCATTACCCTTGCCTGGTCATATGCAGTTTGTAACTGCTTTNGTAAGAAGTACTATTTGGCAAGCAAAATGCTAACAAATTCTCTAACATTAAATACAAATTCCCGAATGGTATAAAAAAAAGACTTTGTCTTACATACAGTGTACTCATACGTACCAAGATATCACACCTCAAAAATTTAGAAAACAGTTAATATGAAAATTATTAAATTATAAAAAACAAATGTTTGCGATACATTCGCGCCTTAGTAGACATTTTCAGTAAATATGGTGCAAGCAATATCTAATTTAACACAATCTATTTTATTTTAGTCTAGCTGACCCGACAGACGTTGTCTTGTCCAAATTTCAATAAATTTGCTTGTGATAATTTTGTGAATTTGTGAAAATCTATTTTAAATGTGTAAACAGAGTAAAAATGAGAAGGAAACGTATTGCTGAGTGATCATTGTGTCTATTAACGACTGTGGCTATGGATATTTATTTGACGAGGAGTACATTCAGAAATGCGCCAATGGAGAGTATTACATGCTAGATGAATTCTATCGACAGTACACCGCTGAAATGCTGAAAACAAATCAACCAAATATGTCGTTCCTATCGTCAGCTATGATCGAGAGTACATACAAAAATTATAATTTTTGCAGTTTGTCCGAATTTTCCGACTTTTCTTTGTAATTGTCCCGAATTTTTTTTCCTGAAAACGTTTCCAGGACCATAACAAACAAAACGAAAAAAGAATTACGCATATCCATTGATCGAGCCGTGAGCTATGGTCATGAGTTGCTACAAAAATCCCATAGAAAAAAGCACTTCCAGTTTTTCACGAATTTTCCAACTTTACGGGCAATTTTTCCAACTTTTCTTACCCTAATAACCTTACTCTAACTACTACAAACATTTTTTTAAATTAGCCAAATCGGTCCACCCGTACTCAAGGGATGCGCTTACCAAGAAACATTTAATTTTTCATTTATATAGATGATAAACAAAAGATTACTTTAGGCGGTCATATCTCTTACAGTTACTAATCGAACTAGACCTAGTATGAACTTTTTCTCCCTCTCGTATGCTCAGAATTCTACTTCATTATATATGGCACCCCCACCTTCCTTCGAGGACAAGCATTCAAGGACTGCGCATGCATGCGGCACTGCAACAGCGCCCACTTACTGACTCGGTGTCCCGCAGCTCGTAGACACCACTTCACCACTCCGATGGAGCGGAGCAAAGGAACTTCGTTTGCTCTAGCTTTCTGGCAAATTTCTGCAAATGGTTACCTCTGAGACACTCATCGTAACCCAGCTTATAATCTTTTTTAAAATGTTCGCGATCAGTCACAAGCAAACAGTTATAACTCCCACCACTCTCTACATACATATAATGGCAAAGGTACACAAAAAAAATTTGTTTCAAAGACTTAACTTATGTATCCTAAAGAGTTTTAACACGCTGAATTTGTTTCCTGGGTCAGAATTACTCCACCACCCTCCTATTTTTAATGGTGAAAAACCACTCTTACATGTGGAAGGCGGTTTTTCGCGATTTATAAAAAAAGAGGGTGATAGAACAATTCTGAATACGGGTTCCGATTCAGCGAGTCAATTTTTTAAATTGGGGTTTTACTGCTCTCTGACATCGAGGTCATTAGAGTCTTAACATTTTTGTACAGGTAGGGAAAATGCTCTTAAGCATTAAGCAGAGCCAACATAACTCTACATAAGTCCCGCGAAGGGGACTCGCCAAATGACTCGATCATACCCACATAAAAAAAACAGGAAAAGAGAGACAACAGTTTTCAAAAAATTATTAAACCGAAAAAAAAGAAGTAAATTTAGCGAAAAAAATTATGTAAAGGTAAAAGAAAGATGGATTAAAATCCGAACCCTCCCCACAACTTGTGGGAGGAGCCTCGATTCACTTATGGATTTAAGTTATGACATACAAATAAAGATCAGATATCGTGCCAAAGGTCACATTCCTTAAGGAATCTAAAAAGACGTATCAAAGTCGGTTCATTTTGCCCAAGCATAACGTCCAAACTGATGGGTAGATTGTGTCTCCGTCAGCTGGTACTATATTTGAGATACTCCAAAAGAATGTGTTCCACGGTAAATGTTGTATTGCAAGTCTCAGAGATGACGGGAGGTTCACCGCATAAGAGATGACCATGGGTAAGATAGCAGTGGCCAATACGAAGACGTGTAAGGATTACTTCTTCACGTCTGTTCGCACGGGACGATGACACCCAGGTCTTAACGGAGTCTTTTACCTTCCTCAGCTTGAACGTGCAATTTTGCCATTCGGTTTGCCATGTCTTAAAATAGATCTCTTAGCAAGCTTTGAATCTGACGTGAGAACGGTTGAAATCTCAGGAACTGCCCCCTCTGTTCCCCGCTTCGTTGCCTCATCAGTTTCGTTACCCTAAAGACGCACGTGCCCAGGAACCCAACAAAGGATTATTTCAAAATTTTGAACTACTAGACGGCTTCCGAATAGCCAGTGTAAGGATGTCAGAAGTGTACCGTGAAGACACTGACCAAATAGCATTGACGGAGTCACTGCATAGAACCACACGCCGTATTGAAGATAGCTGAATGAACTTCAGCATCGCATGTTTCTCTGTCGTGTACACGCTGCGAAAGGAATGGAGGTGAAATAAAAATACAGCGAGTCAAAATATATGAGGATACATAAGTTTAGTCTTTGTAATAGACCAATGTTTTTGTACGTGTGTGTGTACCTGTGAGATTAAAGGAACTAAGATTACGTACGGCTGCGCTGTTGAAGTTCTGCTTAGATATTACCATGCAAGTCTCTTTCGGGTTTCGTCATAAAAAAGCAATCAAATCACAAAAATTTCAGTAATATTTTTTTCAGTAATGAGGCAAAGAAAAGATATTTAATCAAGGGAGAAAAAACATGATCGTGAATGGAAAACAGAAATTACCTTCGAATCTGACCTATCCAAATATAAAACTAACAAAACGAATATAAAATCTATCAGCAAAAATTGAAGTTAAATGAATGTTTTACCCTATCATCATGAATAAATTAAAAATATTTAATTGTTTTTAAATTTTTTTCAGTTAAATAAAGTATATATTTTTTACAAATTGAAAACTGTTAATTAGAATTTTAAAGGTCTATGTAAATTCCCAAAACAATCGTGGAACAATGAAGCAAAGGCAATAAGTTTGTAAAAAAAATATAAACGATTTATATTGTTTCATCGTCCAAAGCAAAATATTAAAACATATTGTGAGGTGAATAAAAAATAGAATCATTATATACAGCTGAATCGCATATTAAATTGTGTCATGCACATATTTCAAATTTTGTCACAGGCAGTACATACAGTTCAGAACCCATGGTCTTTAAGCGGTAAATCATATTTCAAGGCATGCCAATGATTACGACTAATATAGAAATGAAAATTTTCTAATTTCTTTTTGACATAAATTCTATTATTCTTATTGTTTTAAGGTGATCATATGTTATTATATTATGAAATCTCGCATCGTATTCCATAACTAAACGGTTGGTCTTTGGGTGGATTTACAAATCACTAACGTTTTTTGCCATATACTTAAAACATTAGCATATGACATTCAATGTNATATATATATATATATATATATATATATATATATATATATATATATATATATATATATATATGCTAGCATGGGTTCAGCTAGTATATCGATGATATAATATACACCCACAATAAGAATAAAAATTTGGGAACATGACGAAAGAAAGTCGTATTACACTGTCAATGGTATTTTATTTATTGATTAGCAACAATATGAATGGAAACTGAGCGTTTACTAATTATGTGAACTAGATCAACCCGCACGATTAAATCGCACGGAAAATTGAACCTGATCTATAATCTGTAAGAAAATATTATGTTTTCTTTTATGTAACAAGTCATGTTATTTACATGAGTGATATACTACTTTCACCCATATCGTTTAGTTGTATGTAAGTTTCACTCGGTATTATATTTAGCATTAATAATTCGAACGGCATCAAAACAGTTATGAAGAGTATATGATATACACAAGATTATTGCCTGAATCACGTAAAATTCCTTACGATTTTTTTTACTTGGGGTTAGACTCGCTAACGTCTTGGTAATTAGAGCCCTTATAAACAAACAAATTCCCTACGAATTTGTTTATTATTTACTACTTATCAGACACGTCGGTGATTTCATTGTCTGGAAACGAAAAGGGCAATTTACAGTGTTTTAAAATAAATTGGTCTAGTAGCGTCTTTTGTTGCCGTGATTTTTAAATTTTAAATATCTGAAAGAAAAAGGTGAGTGGCGAAATAATAGGGCCTCGTCAGCACTCGTTCTAATGCTCTAACGTTTGATATTTAAATTACGTGTCCGGTTACGCAGAAAAGAAATTAGATGTCTAGGGGACATTTGCGTATTAATGTATATGATAGTTCTTTTATTAAATTTGACTTTTTTATCTCGCTGAAAGATCAATTCCATTTTTAGATCATTAAGGGTACTTGATTACAAACGAATGGGTATATCCCGTTTCAATACAAGCACAACTATACCCACAAATGAGATACAAAATTAATTACTTTTAGCCATGTATTATGACGCTGAAAATGTTAAATTGTTTTAATCACCAGCCCAAACTCTATTAAAAGTCACCCAAGTATTTCGCTGTTAATACAATAAAATTCGTAAGTCCTACCCAAAGACAAGATTTATAATGTTTTCTACTCATTACAACCCATTATATAACGGACACCGTAGCATTTTTTTCCCACTCACCGCGTTGTTGAACACTGGCAAGCAGCCAGAAACCTTCTTTTGCCCCGTATCAATTTAAACATGGAAGGGAGGAGCAAAACATTAGCCGGAAGACTGCAAACCTGCACACTTTCACTTGATTGCACTTAGTAATATTTAAAAAATATATATTTTAGCCTTATCTGAAGTTACCTCACTTAGCGCGAAAATTTCAAATAATTGTTTCAAAGAATATAATAACCGTTAATAAATGGCATTCTTCAAAATACTTTCGGAGTCCAATTATATTGGAATTTCATAGGTTTACAATCGTGCGTATCTGAATAAACGAATAACTTTGTCATATTACACTTCTATTAATTGGTCCATCGACTGGATGTAATCATTTGAAAGGAAAATACTCTTGTGTATATTACGTCTATACGATCGAAACATATTTTGAAGAACAATTTATGCAAAATTGCCCAAAGATAATAAAACATGATGGGGATTTACTTGCATTATTTATTAATCTCAAGATTTAATAACGCGAATAGGAATATCGAATTATATAGAATAACTAAATTATACAGGTTAACTATGATGCATAATATACAAATCTTACTTTTCGTATACTTTTCTCAGCATAATCATTTTTCAGCAAGAATTCTAATATCGGAAAAAATCATCTATACTAATATTACCAAAAAACTACTGTACTCCACCTATTTGCTGTTTTTAAAGTAATGTTTTCCCGCGGAAATAATAGCCTTTTAATTTCTTTAATACCTCGTTTAGAAACAAAATCTGAAAATAATAATTGAGAAACCCTTTTTTCCAACAAAAGAATACACATAATTATTTCTTAACACACAATTGTAAATAAACAATCTATAACGAGAAAAGGAATGTCAGAAATATTATGCAACTAATTAAAGTCGGACAAGTAAATAGAGTGGAGGAATATTTTTTCACATGTCCTTCATAAAAAGTTGAAGACAAGAAGAAAGTATACCTTTCTTAATAATTTCAGAGTAGCTTAATTGCCAAGTACGCCAACTTGACCAAGTTTTGAACACGGTTTTTAACACCTCGATGTCTTTAATCATAATATTTATTTATGTTTTATTTATTTTATGCCTTTTCGCGAGGTTTAGATCATGAGGCATATTTCTACCTAACCGTTGGACTTGGTTAAGTGAATTGGGAGGGCGATATGGAAAAGTAGGACGAAACCTACAATGTTAATAAACGTGATACAACTCCTCGGAGAGAAACTTCTCAGTTTTCACTTAGGGATCCTTCATTCTCCGTCNTGGGAGGGCGATATGGAAAAGTAGGACGAAACCTACAATGTTAATAAACTTGATACAACTCCTCGGAGAGAAACTTCTCAGTTTTCACTTAGGGATCCTTCATTCTCCGTTATTTACGTGAGATCCGGTTTAGCTGTCCAACGGACTTCCAGACCTGATCAACTGTTTCCGACTGCAATTGAGGGAAGGAACTGGGGATACACGACGAACCAACAGCTTGGGCGTCTTTAGGGTACAGCACCCCTCTACTGAGGCGATCGTGCTAGTCGACTACATTTGCAGCACTGCTCAAAGGATAAGCATGGTTGAGATGAGCAAGCCCTAGTTTATTCGAGTCCCACGGACCACTAGGCATTGGAAGAAGAAAAACGACGGAGAAGCAAAGAAACCTATAGTACTCGCGACGAAAGAAAAAATGAGCAAGGAACCTAAATACCATGTGAAAGTTGAGGAGCCAATGCCAGCATTGCGAGATTGCAGACTTTTTCCTCTCGCTAAAACTACTCTTGCTCGTGTCAGCAGAATCTTAGAGATGTGCAGCGGTAACACACCGATGGCCACAGAACGAAGTCCCGGGTTTGAGTCCCGGTCCGTCGCAATTTTGTACTTGGCGGTAGACGATACACAATACTATGGAATTTACACTCGGGAACGGCTGTCTACATCAGCCGATTTGCAGAAGCAGCAGCAACTGATATGCCAACTGTGATGGACAGTTGGCATATCGCTCACCTTTGGCCGCAAGGAGATTGCTCAAAGTTAGCTTCTCCATCGAATACAGCAACATTAGTCAAGGGGCCATGTCATTCCGTCTAGAAAGTATATGTATGCTAGGTATCCCCCCACCCCCTGCAGCCAACAACTGACAACGCCTAACATTCCCTTCATTGGTTACATCTCGTTGAAATTCTCTCGCCGCGAAGATTATAGTTTATTCCACCCCCATGATGTTGTCGGAGGTGGAAGAAGAAAAGACGCAGAAGCAAAATCTAAAGGGTTTGGTCTTGGAAGAAACCACAGCGCCTTGTGGTTTGATGGCATGTAATGAAGCTCTGGGAAGAACTTGAATGAACCTTGTCTGTCAACCTCCTCTTGTTCGGAAACCGGAGCTGCGTCTCCATGGCACCATGCGAGACCCTGCGGTCATTGCGTTCGACCTGTTCTCACGCAAGCGCTTCGATGGTCAGCAAGTGCGTGGATTGGACGTATACGGACACCAAGACAACGTAGTGGGAGAAGAGGAAGAAAAGACTATCTCATGATTGGTGGAAGTCATTAGTCTTGCATCATTTTGTTACTTCGTGCGAAGTAATACAATTGGATAACAACTGTTACTTTTCATGTTTGCTTCTTTCATTACTATACAAACTGGTGATAGCTAAACAGTATACTTCGTGATACATTATAATTTCATGTGATCGCAGAACAAATCTTTGAAATAAAGTACATTCCAACAAATCATTTTAACTTATCCACAAAAGTGTTACTTTCAGTGGCGGATCTAGACAGCAATCAAGAGGAGGGGGGGGGTTAACCGGGGAGCATAATTTGTTTAAAAATTATGGTCTTACAACACAAATTTTATAAATATTGCCTTTAAATAAAATGCATCAAATAAATAATTAACAATCTAGTATTATTAATAAAAATAAGACGGTCGCGAGCCATAAAGCCCCAAGGGAATAACAATAACATTTACTTATTAATTTGGTATTATTTTTATCTAGTATAATTAATAACAATAACAATTATATTATTAACAATAACAATGATTGATCTGGTAACACTTTTAACATCTAAAATAGAAGTTGATAAATGACATGCTTTGTAAGAGTTTAGGTCCAACGGGGGGGGGAGTAAAAGCCGCCCCATAGATCCGCCACTGGTAATATTCGATAGGTTATATTGACATCACAGTGTTATATCAACAGTATGCTAAAAAGTTCTATCGCACAAACAATGCAATTAAAAATAACAGAGGAAATAAATGTTACCACTGACAACTAACTTCTTGCTTACTCAATCTCCCACGACTTGTGGAACTGAGGAATAAATTTCACGGGTGCATTCATTGCTTCATTGCACGCAAAGCAGAGTAAAGCTTCGTTAAATCCCGCTCCTGCAGAAGTCGCAGCAGTTCATCAACGCAATTTAGAAAGACGAGTCGCTTTTCTCAGAGAACCAGCGCGATCCGACGTCCTTCTCATACTCATGACACCGATTCCTTGCGACAGAAGCGTTCTCATGCAGGCCACCTACTGAGGGATGGGAAGAGAAGACCGTCGAGTTATAATGATAATCATTCATGAGACGTGCTCTTTTTGTCTTAATTAACCGGATTTCATTCTCATTCATTCGAATCATTTGTACAGATTTCTCAACTAACCCAAAAATTCTACCACAATTAATGTCTATTATATTATCTAATTNTATATATATATATATATATATATATATAAGATGGTTCCATTGTCATCGATGGGAGTATTTAAACAAGAAAGATTCTTCTCTCAACAAAATTTTCAATATATTTCTAAAAATTCATAGCGTAGTTCTAATATACGTTGCTCATAAACACGCAAAGTTAATTGAATTTTATAAAATGTTAGAGCATGAAAATCAACAGACTGTACATAATAAAAAAAGCGATTGAACGAAGATAGCCATGTATCAGGACTGGAAAACCAGAGGGTTTCAGGAGAGACCTCTTTTATTTGTATTTGTTTCAAATATGAATAAACGCGTGCGTTGGTGAACGTGACTTCTCTTTTGTTTTTCGCAAATACGCATTTGCAGTCAAACATATGGTTCGTGTGCAGAACAATGACTCATTTTCACAGCGTAAATGTATCATCAAAAGACCAACACAGATTTATCAAAAAACTAATGAATATTTTTGTTTGCTTTGCCATCGCTCCTGGTTTTATTACATCTTTTTTTAGTATAGATGAATAGTGAATGTTCGGGGTTAGAGCTGGTCGATTCACGGCAATCAAAGAAGTGTCAAATTCGACTTCAAGAGAGAAGTTTCTGATGAAGCGAAGAAAGCCGTACAATTTTTTAAACAAAAAATTAAGTTGTCAAGAATTATTCATAATTTTAATATGTTTCCTTCAAAGAGGTTTTTTAAGTTGATTCCTAACTTCGTAGTACTTCATCGAATCTTAATATTTTGCTAACTTACGATTTCTAAAAAATCTGTCAGAATAAAAACAATTTCTTTGAGAGATAATGAAAAAGACCACTTCACNTCGAATCTTAATATTTTGCTAACTTACGATTTCTAAAAAAACTGTCAGAATAAAAACAATTTCTTTGAGAGATAATGAAAAAGACCACTTCACTAACTACGAATTTCAAATACAGTCAAGCACAGTTTTTTTTCTGATCTACTATAAATGGAAGGTGTATGGAAAATTTAACTTAAAAATAACAATGTGTGTCTACTTTCACAAATTATAGTCGTTACAAAATAAATCGCACATATAAATTATGTTGTCTGAATTGCAGCACAGTCGACAATTAGTCAAAACGCTCGACACATCCATGGATAAACGTAAAATGTAACCGTTTTTTTAGCACCAGAGGCACCCAAAACATTACTTTTCACATTCTCACAAACGATATTCTTCGTTCTTTTAATATGTTCTGTAGATGAGATAGAGATCTCGAAGGAATCTAGGACAATACGAGATCGCCAATCAGTCGAGGACGTCGTGGTTGGGTTTGGCAAGTGTTCAGAACCCTGGAATCTGCTCGTGACTTGCGAGAACATGTATCTCACCACGCAATGCGTGATAGTAGTCTTCCCGACCTGCAAGTGCGGAACTAATAGTACAGGAATCACTCAGTTTGCTAGCATCACTTCTATCGGTCTTCGTCTTCCGAAATATCGGCACTTCACTTGCTGTTGCGTATTTGTATATTTGCCCCAACACGGACAAGCGTAGAGGAGCTATTTGTCAGTATTTGTTCTATTGTGGCAAATACCAGTGTCCGTCGTCTTGGTGGTTTTTATTCGCACATCAAAAGACTCAAATAAGGCAAATATTGCGTGTGAACAGTTCATACTTGGTTTCCTGTGTTTCACTCAGTAGAGCGCGCGTGATCGAGATTTGTTGATATTCTGGTTCTTTAACCTATATTTTGACTTTATATTCTAAAATTTCTTTAATATGGACTGGAACATTTCTATGAGCTGGAATAAGGAAACAGTATAAAGATTTCTTGAATTATATCAAATACATCCCGTCCATCATTGGTATAAGAAAACATACATTATTGAGTTACTTGCTTGTTCGGTCCATGTGAGGTTGGCATGATAGTGATATTTGTGAATACGTCAAATATTTTGTCAAGTACAGCGATACACTACACAAATACCGCAACTTCAAGTGAAGTGCCACCATAAGATCATATAAGCTGAATCCAGTGCAAATATACTTGTCTTCCCGGCAGAACGGTCTAGGTTAGCTACGTAATACAATATCACAGAAAAGATCGAGTGAGAGAACACGCTGGCTTCGACATTTGCTTCACCCCTTCCGCCAAACACTAAAACTTAAATGTTCCGCTTTCATGAGCTAAAGGACCAGGACCACCCAGTGTAATTCAAAATAAATAGTTGCATGAGAAATAGATTATAAAGGGGTATGCTTCTATGAAGCATCTGTATGAAGAAGTATGTTCCAAGAGATTTTTAGTCGAGAAACAAATTGAAATTGACACAAATACTAATGCACTTTTTAATATCAAAACTCGAAAGTAAAAAAAAGACATTGCTATGTCAACAGTGAAGACAGCAAAGGACTGTGAATCGGAAATGGATTTTTATGAATCCGAACCATACGAAAAGGAGACAGAAAAGTGACTTATAGGATACTTCATGTCTACTTAAAATGTTTCTTTTGTAAAAGGAAGGATCAAAATGATAAAATGTTTCTAATTGTATTTTGATGCGAGAGATCTGAAAAGGAAGAGAATTAAAGAAAAGTGAAAAGTAGTAATGTAAAAGGGAGAAGAATTTTAAATGACTGAGATCATTTCAAGAGGAAAAAGTGGGGAAATAAAAAGTTACGTAACGTATTACAAAAATATTTGAGATCTAAATAGAATATACAGGACAAGATTTCTAACGATGTTACTTCTTGCTTTTGTAGTTTCCACATAAATCTCCCGAGTAATAATGCTTGTATTTGGTTCGAAACAATTATGCATATGACACATTTCATCAAGTGAAAAAACGCTGCTGTAGGTCCGTTTAATGCAAGAAAATAGAATATCCAAACATGAAAATTTCACTACGGGACTCCGGACGTCGTGGATTACCCTGCTCGAGGGAAATATTTACATAGGAAATATCAAAGAATTTCGAGTGAAAATGAATAATTCAAAGAACTTGGAAATGAAGCAAAGAAAAATCGGAAAAGCAATCAGCCTCAGCGCAAAGCTGGAAAACAACAGTCCATGCCATTCATTTCTGATGGGAATGAGCACACTGCTACCCTGATTACTACGTCGAAGGAACACGCACGAAATCATTTCAAAAGTTAATAATCATTCTTTTCTAACGACACTGCATTATGCAACAATGTCTCCCCTGTTTAATTAAATCTCGCATTTTATTCAGTGCTGTTCAAGGTTGTCAAATGCCCCTCTGGTGGCTTAGGTGGTAGTGTTCTTGCTCTTCGCCAAGTCATCCCGGGTTCAATTTCCGATGGGACCAGAAAAATTTGTAGCTTTTCGCACGAATATAGCTGCTGAAATGTGAACCCTCCTTCCTCTACCAACCTCCAGCCAGTATCAATAACTCCAACTATTACTAAACACTTCTAGTAACCCCTCCACGTGGGCCAAGTTGTTGGTAAACTCAGATAACCGGCTCACCTACTTACAATAGTCTACCATCCTAATCCTACCAATCGTTCCATGTAGACAAACTTCAACAGCACTCTACATTTCACATTGACAAATACGGCAATGGAAAGGTTCTCAAATCACTTCCTGAAAACTATTGTTTCCTTCAGTTCTGTACTTTCGTACAATTCGAAAATTAAAATCAATTAATGAAGAATAAACATATAAAAATGCACAAGATATGTTAAAGTATTCTGTGATTCTAAATTCATTTTAGAGTATCAATGCGAGTTAGAACTTTTATATGATTTTCTTTCCATGACTATGTCACGCAGATTCTACGTTCAGTAAAGTTTACGTAACACAACTGAACTTAGGAGTACAAATTAGTAAGCTTGATGTACACCAGCCACGCTAGTGAAGTTCCACGTCTACTGAAAAACAGCCATTTTAGTTAATATTGATGAAATATTTATATATAATTTAATAATATTTTTGTACTGCACTTGCAAAAGATTTCCTCAAAATGTTAGATCAATTGATGCAGTATTTTCCTGGTTTTTAACGACACAGGAATTTCATTGAATTACTTATATTTTATAAATTTACAGCTTTACGAGTGTAATATTACGAACAGTGACTCTTATCACCGACAACAGCAGTCATCAGTAATTTTAGTTTAGCATTCTTTAATTCTCTGCCAAAATCAAAGAGAAGTTATCGATAGAAATAGCTATAACAAACTTCCACATCAACTACAATAGTTTTCCGAGTACTGATAGAGAGATTTTAATGTCATAGAAAGGTAATATTTACAAATAAGAATCGTTGTTCTAAATCATTACTTAGTTGAGAAATATTTGAATACTAATTTTTTATGAACATAAAAGAGAAAACGACTTCGACAATCCGAAATATTAGTAATCTGAGGTAATCCGGTGAAACCGTAATACAACAGACAAATCTTTTCTCAGTTATTTCCCTTTTGATGAATATTCATTAAAAATTAGTGTTTAATTATAAATTCAATGTGTTGGGAGCATCAGTTTTTAAATATAATTAATTCTTGCATTTAGACAAACTTTATTAAACTATGCCAACGTTTCGATAACAAACGTTATATTCTTCAGGGTTACAAAATATTACATAACAAAGATCATCCAACAATTGCCAAATTACAAAATCAATTAAACAAACACCTAGCTCAGAAGATATAGTTTAATAAAGTTTACCTAAACGCAAGAATTAATTATCATTCATATAATGGCAAAGATTATCCCGATCATTTTTTTAAACTATTGTGACACAGATTATCCCCGTACTTAAATAATCTCAAAGTAGACCATTTATTAATTGTATAATTTTGAGTTTCAAGCATTACCGGGAATTTTATATTATTCATGTTTTCACCTGGGAAATGAGTGTGTTTTCCAAGAATGGAGTATGCTTTAGAATGTCATAGGATCAAGTTAAAAATGGAACTTCTACAAAAAGGCATTTTTTTATATCATTCCAAGTATATCGTCTCAATTTTTTTTAGTTTAGAGCGTCACGCTATTATTAACCAAGGGCTTTCTCTTTCTGCAACGCGAGTTGATGCCGGAAAGTTAATCCTGTCTAAAAGGAAGGAACACAGCGTGCGCCACCGTCTCAGCGTCCGTGGAGAGTGCGACGAAAACAAGACGACGGCGTCAACTCGCGGCGATGTAGGAGGTTGGAGGCAGGGAAAGGTCAAAGCACGAGAGATGTGACTTGATCCTTGTCTCCCTGAACTCTTCTCCGCGATAAATTAGAAATGAGAGAAAAATCTTCTTTTTTTTTTATGAAAATAATATAGGAAAAATACTCAAAATCATACAAAAAAACTCATTTACGTTCGTCCCTATCATTGGTACTTAACAACCCACTGAACAAATAATATAACGATATGAATATTAATTTTTCCCAAAGAGATTTCAGGCAAAGTTTAACTTAGAGGAGTCGCCAGAGCAATGTTTATGAACAATATAACAAACATAACTCCTCATATTAATTACTTGATAAGGTTTCATATCATTTAAGTAGGAACTCCAACAATCGTCCTATTATACCAAAATGAAAGGAAAAGGTTGGAGTAGAATTGAAGTACGCGAGGTGATGAATGTTCGGAACCGCTGATTATACTTATCAAGGTTTATTTAATATCAATGAGTTTCAATTCCAAAATTAACATATAAAACGAGGTATTTTATTTTTTGTTTTCCTTTGCCTTCTTCTTCCGTTGTAACCTTCGTTCAACACGTTGCATTCATTTTCTATTTCATTTCAGCAATTTATGCAAAGGACTAACAGGCTTCCTTCGGGGCAACATCTTAACAAAAACAGTATTCAGAGTCGAACAATATCTAGACTTTAATTTCGTGATCATAAGCAGTTATTCATTCTAAAAACAGCTCTAAAACACAATATAGAAAATAACAAGATATAATTTCGAAATCAAAACTTGTATCATGGCCAAAAAATCTCAAGAGTCGCAATTTTTCGATTCATTGATATCAAGAAGTACCTCGAATCGGCATACATCTAATATTTTCCTTAATATTTTTGTTTCAAGCTTTCAGGACTTGAAACATCCCAATCCATCCAACTACATAACTTCGGCGATACAATCGTCGGAGGAAAATATTGAATTACGAAAAGCTGTGGCGGCTGGGGTGACGAAAACGCTAGCGAAAACAAGTATTATTCATTCTTGAGGTATGTTCTGAATTTCATACCGATAGTTTGTAGTTTTCTAATGGGAACCCTACTGTATAGCGACTTGAGATATATTTTACTCCAGCACTACCTCTGATCACTAATGAATTTATTACCCTTGAAAGTTTGTTAGTTTTCTTCGTTAGTCCTCGTTTTAATGTACGATGTTCTTCAAACGAATGCTTGGTATCTACGTGACAAAAATTTTGAAATTCTTGGAAGTACAGTGCAGGAGGCCTATTTATGAGTTGTAAGGCGCATAATAAATAAATCTCTGTTATAAATATTTCAGAATTCAATGAATCCGTATAATTGGAGTATGTCCAAATTTCTACATTTTACTTCAAAAACGTTCTTCACGAATATAAAAAATGATTTTTACAAATATAAAAAATTTATAGATTATGTACCCGAAGAAAAACTTGAGAAATCAGTACAGAAACTTCAAAATTTCTAAGATATAAATACTACCACTATTTTCTCGATAGTCTATTTCCTAAATTAAGTCAATAAAGTAGTTTGAACGAAAGTATTATAAACTGGTTGGCAGTGCCCGTATTAACTCGCGAAACGTATTTATTATTTAGAAAATAATCATACAAAATAAATAATTCATAAAATCTTTACGACTCACCAAGGTAGTTTTCCCAACATGTGCACAACAAAAAAAGCTTACCTGTAAAGAAAAAAAGGTTATAGAAACGGGCAAAAAATTATGCAACACAATACAACATTTAATTTACTTTTAATGAACTAAAAATAATATTTTCTATCAAAATACTCCATTAATCTTCTCCACTCTCTTAAAAAAGTTTCATCCTAAGGAAGCACACACAAAAAAGTAACTTTTAAATATTTTTAGAACTAACATTTAGACAACTTGCAACTCAGAATAAAGGAAACATTCCTCATGAACATAAAATTTCGCATGATACAGTATTTGAACTGTCGTCACTTAATTCCCCGTAGAAAATTTTGTTTTGCAAAGTAATGTTAAATAAAAATTGTAGAACTAGTATTTCTCAAATAACTTAATGATGCTATTGAAAATGTATGATAATGTCCGCAGTTTGTCGCATTCCCATAAAGAATGACTGTATAGAGTAAAATTGAGGTAAAATAAAATAAAGTGAACACGTCATGGTGACGTTACGTGAATGATCTCTCAATCCCTCTCGAAGTGTATAACATTGAAATGATAAAAACGGTCTCAAATAATCACAACTCTTCGAATAATGAAAGGGTCTGATCCAAATTGAAAGCCTGAATTCTCAGAGAGCTCATGTCGACTCTCTCAAATACAAATCCGTTTCCGTGATGGAGGAGCACCACTCCCAGAAAAGCCCTCGAGTTTAAAGCTCCCCGAGCCAGGTACGCACCCTCCGGCGCCTATTTTGCCCTTCCTCTCTCTTTCTTTCCAGTGCTGCTTCGTCCAAAGGCGAAAGCCGCTAATCAATAATTCTCGTCAGCGCCTCCTTCTCGGATTGCATGGCCTCAAGGGTCGTTTGAGAAGCCCGCATTAATTCTCAAGGCACGTCCACTACGGGGACACCGCTATTTCCTCCCCGCTACTTGCACTCACCCCTTTAGGGAGACGTCGAACTCGCCACTTAGACAGCCAACATACTACACCAAGAACGTGATTTTCTTAAAAATCTGTTTTGGATTTTGATTGATTTTCTTACGACCCGAATCACGAACCGGACCCAATTTTATACATTCCTTAATTTTACAAAAGTATAAACACAATGTACTCCAATTTCCAAAATTTCAAAAAGAAAACTGTTTTTTTTTTGTCGAAAGTAATCTTACGAATTACTTGTTCTTGATAACCCGAACTCTTAATTCAATCATTAGTACCGTTTTCATACCCTAACAGTCGCATTTCTAATGTACAGCAATTAGAATCTTAATATTCTTTTTTTTAAGCAGTTACAAACTGCGTATGACCAGATGGATGACAATAAATTAACTTACTTTCCGGAAGCAAACAAGGGACTACTCAGTGATTAGCTTAGACTGGAGAAACATAAAAATTATAACTGAAATAATATAAAGTTTTGAACATAGCAAAGCTTCGAAATGAAATTTCCTCAATCGATGAGGGAAGACACATCACAGTTTTCCCCTCGTATTAAATTTAAAGAAATGATATATTTCAAATTTAAGACCTAAGAAATATTATTAGATTATTTTATTAGACTATCAACTTATTTTGAGGAATGTTTTCCCATAGTTCCCATAGCTTATAAAAATATTGTGTTTCTACATTTAATCAAAAACATTGATGTTTTGCAAATACTTAGTCAAGTAACTTAACGGAATGTTTCATTTTTTCAAAATCAAAAATACTTCAAAATTACCGGATTAAAAAACATCTTGTTAATTTTTCTAAAATTTGGGAGTACATTTATCATACAAATATACGTATATTTACTCTGCATCTCGAGAATAACATAAAACTTCTGCGCTAAAACACTTTAGAAATTAACTTCTGTGCTATACAACTGAATACGAAAGGGGTGGATCTAGGGTTTTCTTTGGAGTGGGGAATCACTGAAACAAAAGTAAGTAAAATCAAGAGTACAAAATTTTAATTAAACATTTTTCCTGTTGACAAATACAAGTGTTATTAAGAGTTTAAGTATTTATTAATAGTATTAAATTAATATTTGTAAATAATTAGTTTATGCCATAATAATTGGGTGGTCATGTCTCTCATTCTCATATCCTTAATATTTATTAATCCAGCATTAGTTACTTTTTTTATAATTTCAGTGTGAGGGTAAAATTTTTAAAATCTTTCATAAAACATTCTGAAGTCAGTTTATTATCACACCATTCAAAATACGGTATTTTTAGAATGATTCAAACCTAAAGCTTCTCCAAAATCATTAGTTTCAGTTTAATGAGAAAATTTCTTTTACATTAAGATAAAACGATTCTTTATTTGGAAAATTCTCAATTTTTTGCTTTGTTATGATATTTAAGTTATGGAAGAACATATGTTGCAGTAGAGTTTTGAACATTCGCTGCACAGAAAAATTCAAATTATACTGTAGTGGTTTCCAATACTTAAATCGGGTTATTGCCAATAAATTCCGTAGGAAACTGAATTTGAGCTATATCTTACGGTTTCCATTTTATCCCTTCCCTTTTCCGTAATCAATATTTCATCCTCACACATTCCAGGAGAATGAATCATCTCGTTGAAAGTGCCATGAGTTAAATCGTGTAACTCCCTTCTTAGTATATGGCGGTGAACCGCAGTCCCGTGAGTGGCATTCCGAGACACCCGTTCCAATCCGAATGGCGACGTGGTGACATTGTGAAGTCTGTAAGGGGTAACCTCTGTTTCCACCCAATTTCTTTGTGTCCGTGTTTCTTCGAAGTGATATTAACATGGCTCACGCAAGTTCAGATGAGTTCTTTATGTTCACAGAAAGGAATATGTCTATTGTTGGTTTGTTCTTTCCAACGAGCTGCGCTTTATAAAGCGGAAAATATCATAATCACAATAAAATAAAAATAAATTGGAGAAAGATAATCAAGAAAATTCTTATCGTCCTACAGCCTCGGTTGAGCTAAAAATAAACTCCAATAAGGCACGATCACTAATCTATCACCGAGTCGAATTAACTGAAACAGTTTTAGCAAAGTTCATTTAAAGGAAATGCTGACAAGCAACACTCAATAAAATTAAAGGAAACAATACATGTCAAAACTTCCTAGAAATTGCATGGATAAATTAAACCATTAAAACTTACTTAGTCAAGTACGTAAATGTTTACAGCGTGTCTGGAAATATCGTTTGAAATTAATCTTTCTCTCTCCTCGTTGCAACCTTAATACCCTTTATCTCTCTTACTAATGACCGTGTAACAGACAAAACGTAAACCACTTCTCTAAGATAAGTCTCACGATTCAGTGAAATAAATATGATAATTCTCAAATAGTTCCCTTTTAATTTGGATTTAGATTTACTAATGTTTTTAAAAATGCTCAAAAATCTTATTTTTAGCTATCTTTACTTCCTTGCATTTTAGCAGCCGTGGTTGTCATTCATCAACTTAGAGATAAAAGAACTAACAAGTTAAAAGTTTTAGAGGATGGTGTTCTTGTATCGCAGCTAATGAAATATTTTTTGAATATTCGATTTTGAAGAAGGAAATTAATTAAGTTAATTCGATATTTCGATTTTCTACATTTTTATTGGCATTCGGCACACAGAGAAGCCAGTAAATAAGATAAAAGCAATAAAATTGAAAAAAGTAGGTAATTAGGAGAAAAGGAAAAGGGAAAAGAAATACTTGAGAGCCTTCTCTATATCACACCGTCAGGGTGTGGACCGACTCATTTCGACGGCTCGATTTTCTAATCTTACTAACTATTTGGGATATCATCTCTGGTTTTGCTGGTAAAAGTAAATTCAGATGGGTGATAAGGGGAGAATAATTAACTTTAAATGGGTCAAAGGAGTAAAACATTTGAAATTTTCGTAGTCTACGCTAACGACCCCTCTGTGTACAAAAAAGTGTTGCAAGCAACTTAGAACATGTAACTTAGAAAAGTGCATACTATTTACATTCCTTAACTCTTGATATCCTCAAAAGGTATAATAGTAATTAAATACAGATGTTATAATCCAAATATTATAATCCATTATATTACGTTTCATATTCGTTGAAGATAACTTGCTCATAAATCTAAATGTATGATGTATTAGTTAAACACTACACTACGTGACGTTTATCGTATTTACGTAGGGTTCATTTCCGAAATTAAATCTATTTTATTTTATCCTAATCATATATGGCTCATTTACTTATATGTCCTTTTTCTCTCCTTAGAAGATTCACAGTAATCATTCATTTATCCAGTACACCCAACTAACGAGTAGAAGAAAGTTATTATTAGGAAACAAAGGAATCAAATTCAGTTCACTTGATTTCAAAGCACAAACAGAAAATCCATTAAGAACAACTTAAAAACAATTACACTTATCTTTATCATCACTCTGAGGCACGGTTTTTACGATTACGAGTATTTACAGACCCACTCTACTGTCCCTCCATAAAATGCGTACAACAAAACAATAGAGTGCTTTGGGCCTATGGCGCAAAGTAGCTTTTTGTTTCGCCATTTAAACTTTTGGAATGGGTTTTCGTCCTCGAGAGAGGATGAAACTTATTTCGTCCTCCCAGAGCTGAGATGTACATCATGAGGCAGCGTCCAACTCCGTCCTCATGAGGAACGAAACGCAGGGCATGGGTCGGCGCGCGCGGCCGCATTCGCATAAAGCGCCAATCAGAACATCAAGAGTCGCCGTGGGAGCACAAAGGCCTGGCGCGCTATATGACCTACACAACGCCAGATAGCATTCGCCGCCTCTTCATTGAAGGCTGGCGGATTGGAAGCTCATTGACAGCGATGGAAGCGCCCTGTATTCTGCTTCCATATAGAGCTGTCCAGAGGTGGACAGTGTTTTAAAGGGTATGAAATGTGAACTAAACTAAATTCATCAGAGCAAAAACATAAAATGTACTAAATGTGAATAAAGAAATAGGGTGAAAATGGAATTTGCGCATTGGAAGCAAAATTGATTTATCATGAAAATGTTGTAATTCTAATGCACTATTCCCTTTAAAAATAAAAGGAAGAATCTAGTTTTTATTCAACATTGTTCGTGGTCACGCTATTAAAAAATCTTTTCGTACGTTTCAAAACTTCATGTTCAGTAAAGCCACGAATCATCCTTTTTTCAAAATTGAAAACCTTTCTGCATCATCTCTTCGGGAAACATGATTATATTATTGTTAAAATTAAATAATTGTAATAAATAAATGAATATTTTAGCATTTTAAAACAATAAATAGTTAATATATATCCTCATAAAAATATATATCACTGAGTGCTATCAAGAATAATATTACCAAATCATAACATCTACCAATTAATAGGACACAGGTATGTACACGAGACGTAGGAGTAAAATTATTCACGAAGTTCCCTTCTCTTTTTTTTTTTTTTACTCCGAAAGTCAACGTGTTTCCGTAGGCAGGATAGGAGCATTAGTGTTAGATCCAGATAGTAAAAATAATAATTTCCTTCTCATCCTGATAGTACTATTCTTCAAAACTGTACTTTGAATTTCCCGCGTGTTTCCCTTTCATAAAATGTTACGTTGGAACTTGGAATTTCCTCTACCAAAATAGTATTTATATTGTTTCGGGTGCCATAAAAGGTTCGAGAAGCAACATGTAAGCAGGTAGAAAATTCTCGTCGTTCCAACGGTACCTCGGCAACTATGAGAGCGAGGCGAGTAACAAGAGGATGAGGGAAGAAAAGAACTCTGCAAACACCATAAAATAAATCTGAATTTCTTTACTTTTTTAAATTGCAAAATCAAATGAATAGAATCTTATTCCTCTTGCTTCACTAGAATTGTTGTTCCACAATTCTCCTCACGCAATACCGTCACCAGAATGTAATCGAACACCATCAATTATTATGAATTCATCGTTCAATGTGTGACAATGGTCAGCACAAGCCCCTCTATGCAGGGACTCTATGAAGGGAAAAATTTCACAACACCCAACGTCAAGGATACGTCATTAACTGGCACACGTATTATTCCGACATATGCCTTCAGTCACTTCACCGGCTAATGGCTTGCACTGTCCTTTTCCTGCACAAGGTCTTAAATTAGACCAATAAGTGTGACGCTAAAAGGGAGGAAACGTTGCATTATACATATTGCTTTTGCTCTCTAATTATACTCCCTCCATGTACGACGACAGAATTACAATGGAAATAATGGAGTGCGTGGTAAATTAAGGCTAATTTTCAAAATTTCTCAATCGTGTGTGGTGTCATGAGAAGAAATGAATGGCATAATATGCAACTGATTATGATTTCACAATAATGCGAGAACAATTTCCAACATTTTCAATACGTGATAAGAGAATTATATTGCGAATTTACTTCTACACGTTTTAAATGAGTTAAAATCGTTCTCGTCGCTGAATACATGAAAATAACTAGGTTAATCTACATAATAACCAATGTAGCCATCAACAAATACTATTAACAACTTCCCACTAATGATATATTTTGATAAATCGAATAAAAACAATACAACTAACAAGAAGTAATGAATAAATACTTAATAAAAAAACTTGATTTGTAGCCAGATGACTTAACCTCAAAATACTAATTTTATTGGTATTTTTAGGACATTCATTACACCTGGTTTGCTCTTCATGTGTACTTCACGCGTGTAGAAAAATTAAAATTTCCCTCTAATTCTGAGTGAGGGAAACGTTAACATATTAACATTGAAATTCATGAGGGATTACTTTACTATTCATGGTAGAATATTTTTGGTGCTCTGCAACCAAATTCGGAATCGACGAAAAAAACAAAAATAATTATAATATCCCAGTCGCTACAAGTCATATCAGTCCTTCCCACGCTGACGCCGTATCTCGCTACCCGCATTATCTGAGCCAACGTTCTTCTCCAGCCTCTGCGTGTACTATCTAGTACAAGATAGTAGCAACGGATGGCGAGAAGAACAACGTCCGGAAGGAAAGAAGATATTGAGGGTCCGAGACAGGGCCCGACTTGAGGGATTAGGCACCCTAGGCTGATAATTTGTTCCGTCCATCCCCCTCTCAAAAACAAATAGCACTTAACTAAACTTTTCCTCTTCAAAGCATAATAGTCACATTTAAGTTTTCACCTTTCATGAATAATTGGCCTAGGTATTCGTTAGTGTGTTTCACAAGATGAAATTTATTATTCAACTTTATTTTTTGTTATTGGGTTCAGTGAATGACTGAAATTTTTAAATTAACTCTATAAAAGCAAGAAAATTTTCATTTCCTACTGAACCAATTACTTAAGCATGTCCTAGAAAGGGTTTCCCATGTGAAATCAGAAACTCATGTACATATACACTAAATAAACACCTCTCGTCAATATTCAGTGACGAAATTAGAGTCAAACCATAGTGAAATATTTCTCCCACTTATGAATTTTATCAGTCACACCCTATGCTCTAAACTTAAACGAAAAACTATGCAACTGATAATGATCTAAACTGAAATGTTCTAAACTTTACAGAATAATTAACATTCCGAATACACGAGTCAACACGAAATAATCATGGGAGTGATAAAATTTTGGAGAAACAGAAAACTTTTGGGAGGAAATTAAAAATTCGAACGAAGCACCTGAAATCGAAGTAATATATCAAATCATTATATGTATGGTTTGTCACTCAAACATTATGGATTTCTTTTTACATTTGTAGGATGAATGACGAACTGAAATGACTCGATCTCGTTAATAAACACGCTAAATAAATTAATGTATCTTGTTACAAATGAAAATGCACTATTCAGAGTAAACTAATTATCCATTAAACCGTCTTCTTTGGGTGATAAAATCTACAAGCAATACAAACTAAAAAGTGATTTCCCATCATAAAGCTGGTTAATTTGGATTGTCGAGATAAAATATCGTTCGGGAGAATTTTCGTCGTGAGCGCAAAATCCATTTCACTAAAGGGTCACTCTAGCAGACGTCAATCTATACAACTCAGCCGGGCAAATTTCACACAAGGATCTTGCATTGACCACGGGGAACATATCATGATTCTCATTCTCCGCGAAAGATGACAATACAAACAGATGTCTTATTTTTACAATATTATACGGAAGAATGGCAAAATTACAAGCAGGAACTGAAAAAGCGACAAAGAAAATTAAAAACGAATATTAGAACACCAAGTTAGGAAATAGGACTGCAAGCGAACATCTGAAGTAAAACTAACATCGTTAGACATTTTTAGAAAAGCAACTATTTGGCACTCTGTTTGAATTCTCAAAAAATGGTCCAAGACAAATTTATTTAAATTTTACTAAAAAAATTTTTAAAGCCGACTCTACAATAAAAAAATTCGTCTTCCACCTAGACTATTTATCAATTCTAAGTTCTAGAAAAATGAATTCACCTATCACAGAAGATATATATTAATTACATTGCTGATAATCTCATTGTGAAGAAAGATTAACAACTAGTTACATTGCAGTGAGTTTAATAGAAGAATTAAAAACGTGTTAAAAGGGCATTAGAGGGCGGTTCTTGTGATAGCCTATTGAGAAGCGATGAGGGGTAAAGGAGATTTGCATCCCAAAAGGAATTCGCTCTTTATCAGACGAAATACACCGTGACATGCCAGTCCCACCTGACAGCGCAAATAATCAACGTTTGCAGGTAGCCTTCAACCATGGGCAGAGAGAATGTGATTAGATTAGAAGCAAATTACTGTTATTGCTTTCGCCTTCTCCGATGTTCTCGTAAATCCGAATTCACTACCAGTTTTTTCACTCGAAAAGTTTCTCGATCTACTGATATCCATATGTATTCCAAAATAGTCTTAAACATGAAAATCATTAAACCACAAACACGTCTGTGAAATCAGATAAGTGAAGAATTTTTTGTCGTGGTATTCAATCCGGCAGGAAATACATTCTCCCATAGTCCAGAAAAACTATTTTTGTGAGAGCTATAATTCACGAAGAATACATATAAATTAACATACGATTTATTGTATAATCAAATTGTATAATCCGGAAAACCATAATAACACGACAATTATTTTAGGGCGTAAAAGTCCTTACCATATATGATTCATACAATATTTATGGAATCTACTCTACATTAGTTTTCATTTTTTTATTTTTTCTTGATGAAATTCACTCTACAAAATGGTTGTATAGTTTCCAGTGATCCAGGAGCAATACATGGGCGGGAGAAACCATTCGACACATCCCAAAGATTCAATAATTCATATGAAGTGTACAAACCACTTGCGGAATAAATCTGTGAAAGAAAGGTGGCTATGTTATCTGCTGTCGGAAAACCGGGAGAAGAAAACATGCATGAGGAATCTATAACGAATACGGGGANCTATGTTATCTGCTGTCGGAAAACCGGGAGAACAAAACATGCATGAGGAATCTATAACGAATACGGGGAAATGTAGGGCAGCCTGTGCCTAGATTATAGTAAGGCACATCGCGGAAGGTTAAAAAACAAACCATTGGAGAGTTTGAGAAAAGTATTCCTCTAATAGCACAAATCAAAGTCAGAATGTAACATTTCATTTCAGATAAAACGTGGCGCATGACATTCGTAAAAATTTATTCTGAAAGCGCTGAACTTTGGCAACGAAGTGAATAAACTTCGGAATGAAGAGAACTGTTACTTACAATGGTTGAAGTTCACATCCGTCACAAACAAGATTGTATGTGGAATGCAATATTTTAGGAGAACATACGTCAGTAAAATCCTTGAGAAAACTGATCACCTGAAACGTTCTTAAATTTTCATCTATCGATTTCTTGCTCCGTGAGAATATAATTTTTTCAATACTTTATCGGTTATCAAGGTTTTTAATACTGATTATTTTCCCGATATGTGTTCTGGAATGCTTCATTCCTCTCCAGTGTTGAATATCCTCGGATGCTATTTTACTATAATGTTCCTATTTCACCATAATTTACTAAATAAAGTTATGCATCATCACTATTAACACAACACCCGCTAAATACATTAAAAATTATGTCCCATGAACGCTCCCCACACGACACTAGGGGACATATTTGTAAATATGGGTGATTCGTGTCTATTTAATCGCAGATGAAAAATACGAATAAATTTTGAATGTTCTCTTTCTGTGTGATATTAATATATTATTTACCTAAAATATTATTTACATAACACAATAATGAAGTTTAAAAAATACTAACGGTATAAAATGTCTCCACAGCTTAACTACAATCTCATTACATTACTTATTGAGAATATATTTTTTTTCTAAATATTAAATATATTCTAATATTATTACTTTTTCCAGAATTAACAGGATTAATTTGTATCTGTAATGCGTATCTGTAACTGTTTTTACAATCTCCAGGTGTGCTTGAAAGCAGTAATTTTACGCCAAGTCGAGGAACATTTCTTAGGTTACCAGCCCTATCCTACTTCCTATAAGCTGTGATGAACCCATTACTTTTTTGAGATGTTCTGATTTCTTCATTAAAAATGCAGATTGTCTTAAAATAAAGTAATATTATTTTCGGTTATTCTCCCAATGAATGAATAAATATTAATTTTTAAATAAATAAATGCACTATTGTGATACAGGAAGATAACTTCAATATGAATGATCTATTTCCTGGATTTTAAAGAAAAGCTATCTGAACACTGATCTTAAGCTGAGGGTTTGATTTATCTTTCCCGGGTGCATCACATTATTGCACCCGGTTTCATAAATATATATTCATAAAAATTCATGTTAATTCATAGAAATAGTTTCATAAATAAATAAATGTCTTGACAAACAAGCAGTACGAACTGCATATGTCCACTTGGAGATCAACAAACTAATTCACTCTCCGGAAGCAAGCAAGGGACCATCCCATCAATTCCGAACAAAGGCACTAAGGCAGAGGCGGATTTAACATTTCAGAACACTCCTAAGATAAGAATAAAAATAGTACAAGTTATAATATTAATAGAATACCAATTAATTTCTATTTAATAATACACAAAAATGTTATTTCAGACGTACGCATTATTACCAACTATAGATTATTCGGAAAATATTGTTTATAAATCGTAAGTATTAAATAACACTACATTCGAGATTTATTATTTCAATAATCACCGCAACTAGACAAGAGCTTAGAGAGCTTGTTGAAAAAATTCGCCTCTACCGGGTCTGAATAGGACTACATACTCATCTACATAGAAACACCCTTCTATCTAGTCGCCAAACCTTGGCTACGCTCAATGGACGACTATTACCAGCAGAGGACTTGCATGAATTATACTTATATTTGCGTTTGCAATTGACGGATACAAATTTGAATGTACAACGATCTCGGCTATACTGTTAAAAATAATTTCTCGAAGTTTGATAAACATACATCAAACATAGTATAGTTTTGTAGTAAGGACAAATCCAAACATACACGTACACACATCCAAACGTTCGACTTTGGATATCCGTTACATACACGTCGTTCGACACCAGCAGGAAACGGTGAAAAGTTACGCTCGTTGAGCTTACTCGCAAGATTTATTGTTATTATAAAATGTGTATTTTCGTGTTTCGTGAAACTTATCCTACGTTTCATTAGCAACAAACAAAAATATGGAAATGACATTACGTCGCATGCCACACCTGTGGTTCATAACAAGTAGACAAATATTTTCCACTGTCACATCTGAACTTTACGGACAATGGTCTCCCCGTGAAAGGGCAGCGAACAGCCGGAACGGGGGCGCCCAACAGAGCACTAACTGGTCCGTTAGGAATGACGCCTGGCAGATCCATTGGAGCGGCGGCCGGCGCCTCATATCGCGACCTCGGCACCGCATATCGCACCGGGCGGCTGCTCGAGCGCACGCGCCGTGCAACGGAAATGCGCTTCACGGAGCAGAGGAAAATGTCGACTGCATGGCGCAATGGAAAGCGCGTTTGAATATGCGACTATACGCATGGTCGGACTTTTTTCATTGGCGCGCTGGCCAATCTGGACCCCACGGACGCTGCCAGCACAGAGCTATTCGGCAAACAAAATGAAAATAACAAACCAACATTCAAATCCCAATAGAACTATATCACAATCTAAAAGAAGTTATGAGAAAATCATGATATAGATTATAATGGTTAGTAGATTTTGATGACGCTAAATTTTTTTTTTAAGAATGGAGAAATATAAAGAGGAGAAATGAACTGTGTACAATCCCTGGAATGACTGTTGGGTTCAAGGGATAACGTGTAGAAAATAAATAAATAACTTATAAATCGGAACATTTTTGGACATGTACTAACAATAGTTTGAAATTATTTTCCCATCATCTAAACACGATTATATTTATCTATTTCTGCATTGTTGATGCAGAAAAAACAAAGCACGACATTTAGCTCCACGTCCGAAATGGTAGCCAAACACAGATATGCGTCATGATAGTTATTCCATTCCATTCCAGAATCCAGAACAAAAATCTGTCGACAGGAAAGCAGACACACAAGCTATTACTACAGGACCCGATTTCGGAAATCCCTTGAACATGATCAAATACAAATAGTTTATATTATTAGTTTATATATCTGTTAAAGCTTTCATTTCATTTATGGATAGGAATGTAGTATTGTTTAACTTTGCATAAGGTTTTTTTATTGAATTATAAAACAGTTGACATTCAACATCAGAAAGCACTACAGATAATCGGGGGAAATTCTAGCTGCAGTCATTTCAATGTACACACTTTAATTCTCCCCAAAACTAAAACTATCCATGAAGAACATCAGAGAGCACACCCGTTTTTATTTTGTATTATTATTATTATTATTATTATTATTATTATTATTATTATTATTATATTTTCTTGAGAAATATTAAAATATAATTACAGCGTGAGCCGTACCCCAAAAACAATCTGGAAGCTATGGGAGTGGATGGTATCTTGATTTTAATAATTAAAAGATTTTAAATTGGAGGACCACGGATTACCATGATTTTACATCAAAACAAACAATAAATCAATGGATATACAAATATTAATTGTTTTACAAGGAAATGACACAAAACAAGATCCATGATAATCCCACCAAAAATCTAACCTAAACACACAAGAAATCAATGGACACACACGTAAAATATCTAATACTAAAACTTTAAATTAATGTCATGTGTTTAGCTTTAAGTCAAAAGAGGAATGATTATGTACAAGAAGGTTCAGTTAATTTTTTTTTGATTTCGTCAATGAAGGGAGATTGAATTGATCATAAAAGATCACACTGTTCGTTAGATTTTCACTGGCCAGTGAACTATATGTGAGCCCATAGTTACGTTCTTGTAGCATTTGCTGATGCTCAGTTGGCGTACAGCGTCTCAGGCGGTTGGAAGATGCAGGAGGCAGCGACGGTGTGTGGGTCCATCAATAGTATGTAAAGTTTATATGATCACAAGAAAACCATATTAACGACAGTTCCAGATGGTCGCATCACATGGTTGAAGAAAATGTTTAGTTTTACCTCACGCCCCATACGCTTCACAAAATGTTCATGACGGACGCAGTTATGGCCCGATGTTGACTCGACGAACTCTGAAGAGAGAGTGATGATTGAGCTAATGAAGCTACGGGACTCACTAATTCAAGGGAACATACTCCCGCGCAAATTGAATTGTTCGTGTGCAAATTAAAGAATTTGATACAAATTAAAGAATTGATTCAATGTTACATTAAAATTAGAAAATTGACATTCGGAATTTGTGATGATTATCCATGTAATAAATGAGTAAGTATATGTATTTATTATCACGAAATGTCTGGGAGAGAATAGAGCTCTCTAGTGGCAGATTGACGTAGTTAAGCCTCTAAATATATTGATAGTATTAGATAATATTATTAGCTTCTGGTGGAAATGCACCAATAATTAAATACTGATCGTTAATACTCAGCTCCCAAAAGTATTTCATGAAGTAAAAGATGTCAAGTCAAACCATATTTTATAACAAATTATTATAAATTTGAAAGTTGTCTACAATTATTTACAAATAGTTTTTTCGGCTATTTAGCAGCCATCCTCAGTATTGTTCTATTACTACCACGCTTTTATGCTACTTATGTACTAGTTAAACACTTTCAAATATATAATAATTCTTCATATTTTGACGTTATCTACACTGTTCTGTCAAGATATAGTCACTGAATATGACACTTCCCCGCCTTAAGCATTCATGAAATGATTGGATACAAGAAACATACTGCATTACTCCACCACAGAACTCAGTATAGTTCAAAGTATATAAATGTACGTTATCTCAGTAAAACATTTATAACATTTCTTGAACTTAACTCGAAGAATGAAAGAGAAGCTCTACAAACGACTGTGGAAAGACAAACGAAGTGCTTCGTCTACGTATCAAGAATACGATAAAACTGAATCATTAAAAGCCTTATCTCATTATAAAACGTATAAACCTTAGCTAATACCAAACCATTAATGAGTGACAATAAAAACTAGGAAGCATAGAGAAAAGATATGACTTTTTCACTGGTTAACAGCATGAATTACCGGAGTGTTCACTCAAATTATTACAATATTTCGTCACCCGCATACTAAAACGGGTAGTTAAGGTTTTCGATATCAGTCATTTGACGAAGCTTTCTTTTGTTTGACGACGAAACGCGGTTTCAGGCCCTTCAGGTGGAGGTCATATTCTCCATAGCATATTAGCAGTAATGTACATACAGTACGTGGTATCACAACCAATACGAGACCAAGGGCACTGAATGAGGACGACGGTAAACCGTGTCGGCAAATGAGGGCAGCATTTGAAACACGAGTAATGTTAAACGTCATTATCAGTTGAAGTAATTAAAGGTTTGCCATTTGTTCAATGATTTAATTATAACTGTTACGTAAATGTAATTACGTAATAGATTTATCTTATCTACATAATTTATTTCAGGTGAAATTGATATTCCACACAGAAAATTATCCACTGAACAAAGCGAGTCATATATAAACGAGTCAGTGAACATAACGATCTCGAATTTTCACACTCATAAATAATTAATTTACGATGTTCTATGTCGTGCTTGATTAAAGACGTTTGTTTCTGTTGATGCAATACGATCCTTAAGAACGTAGGTTTAAAAGTGGGATGGGTTCTAAGCATGCATTAACCAGCATGTTTGCGTGTGCGAAAATCTCTCGCATAGTATTTTACTTACTCGTGTTCCAGAAGGTCCGCCCCCTTCTGCAACGTTAGATAAACCTAAGATATCATTATCATGCAAACCATTATGCACTCATGCAAAATTCATCATGAACTGCAAGTAATATACTCTTGTATCAAACAATAAGAGGAAAAACAATATATTTCTAGAAAAATTTTCTGTGACGATATTTTTTATATTCTATGTCATTTCCATCGTAGGGTGATGGAATGCCCGAGGTATAATTGCTATCGTACGATGAGAAGGAAATAATATAGACACAGCGGAAGGAGACACACCAAATGGCGGAATTTTACTGCATTAGACTTTCGTCAGATCCGGTGAATGAGAAAAGCGATTTATCTTTGTCATTGTCAATGTCACATCAAACAATAAACTATTATTGGATGACGTACGAGCGTTTTAATGTTGACATTCTGATTGATTTGCGTAAGTTTTGAGTTGTAATGAATAGCAGAAATCATAATGGTTGACAAATATTAATAAATATTCGGAGTTACCATTAATTTGATCACAGTACGTGAATTGTTGATATAGTTCCCAAGCAAATATTTCCATAGCAAAATGACTAATATAATAATATATATCGTATAAAAGTTATATTGATTCCTTTTAGTTTACCTGAAACATTATATAAAAGCAAAATATCGAAAGAAATATTATTCTAACAAAATGTTTCGGAATGCTTATTCAGTATCTATGCCATATATATGGTATTTTGCTAAAATAAGCACATTCGGAATGCTTATTCAGTATCTATGCCATATATATCGTATTTTTCTAAAATAAGCAACGGGTCTCTTCGATGAGTTATTATGCATTTCAGATTTAGAAGAAATATGATATAATGGTGATACATTTGATGCACTTGGTGATACATGCGCACTTCGCAAAGTGAGTATTTACGACTTCGATGAAATGTAATGCGCGGTTCATGTTACCTAGCTCTAGATTCGCATTTCCTCCGCAATATCGCTCTACTTCATGCATTTAGCAAAACAAAACGTTTCGTGGAATAAACAACACATGAATTTCTTTTCATAATTCTCGCCAAATGAAAATCATTGCGGGGAAGAGACTGACGTCAAATTCCTGCTACAGTATCCAGAGTTAGCTCAAAAGGTGAGGAAATGCGCATTAACTGTCGTTCTCTCCCGGGTCAATTACTACTTTACAAGGATATATTTATTTTATTTACTTATTTACTTTTCCTTATGAGACTGCATTGTGTACACTACTGGAAACATAATTCGGCTCCTAATATATTATAAGTGCTAAAACTGCTAAGAGCGCGGGACTTTATAATATTTTCGAGAGCCGAATGATGTTTCCAGTAGTGTAAAGTGCAGAATGGGGAAATTATCTGAGAATTGAAGAGTGGTTAGGGATGATAAAAAGAATGACAGCCGGTAAGTATGAAAATTTTGCGGCATATGTTACATTGATATGGGAATTAAAAAGAGGAATGAAATAAGAAACGCACGCACCACCACGTGGTAGGATGCTTCACAACTAGCTAATATGACTAAAGAAATAACAAGAGGATAACCATGGGAAATGAAAAATGAGAATTATCAGAAGAGATATATAATACAACATTCAGAAAGATCACGTCATATACTCGTATATCTTTAAAATGGTCACGTGATGTAATCCGATGGAGACGTGAAATGGGAAAAAATATTTAAGCGTAATTAGGCGCAACTTTATGCAAATGAATTTGGAAAATATACTCAATTATTAAATGCTTATATTTATAAAAGTGCAATATTAATTTAGGCGCATTAAATTTCCTCAATGAAAAATTTACTCAGAAACTGTACATTTAAATGTATAATGGATATTATTTATTTTGTATAACTCTTATTGCGGGCAAGAAGTGGTGAAGGAAATACTAGACGTTAAGAGAAGCGGTATACGAGTAATAAATGGGCTACCTTTCATGAATGTGACGCAAAGGGGTGCGTCTCGAGGGTAGAGTAATGGGGAGGACAAGGGTGCTCGCCGTACGGGAGCAAAACGGTAAAAGGGAAGAGAGGGAAAGATCGCCGGAAGGGGTCGGGTGCTCCAACGATCGCATCACCGATACCGACACTCGTGCGGCGGAAAGTTGCAACGGAGACAAGTCCAACGACAGTCGACAAGGAAACGTCTTTCACATCTATGAAGCAGGAGATCCCTCTTCGCACCCTACAGCTGTCTTAAGGTGGGGCCTCTCCAAGATAGTCTAAGCACTGAGATGTACAATTGTTTTCTCTATTTTTATTCTAACTATTTTAAAACATAACAATATGAAGAAAAATGATGAAATAAAACATAATACAATTTGTACCTATCAGTTAATAACATAGGACAAACAATATTCAGGAATTCGCTTGACTTGTTTGAAATGCGAAAAAACATTTATTTATTAATTTTAGTTATTTATTTCATGACTTTTTGCAGAAGGAAATTCAGCCCATGAGATCTGCTCTTCCTTCTAACCGTTGAAATTGGGAAGGAGCGGTGTTGGGTTGCCGGGGAAGTCATGGTACCGTACCGACATTTGTTTGGAGTAGGTGAGAGAAACCCCAACTGAAAACCTCACCTATTTCGGCCGAGCAGGGTTTGAATTCGAGCTCTACCGTTCAAAGGGATCGTGGAAGCGAAGACGCTACCACAAGACCACCGCTGTCGGTTGGTTTCGTTATTTATTCGTTAAACATGGTAGCCTAGTGCAATGGTTTCGTTATTTACGCATCTCACCTCAGGAAAAGTTAAATAGCTATCTCAAATGTCTCGCGACTTATGGATAAAAGTTACGTAATACTACAGAAATTTTACTAGAAATCAAAGTAAACATTATCTTCTATCGTGATTTCAAAGTTGGTCTTTAAAAGAACTGTTTTTCTTCTTCCATAATACACAATGTATTACACCAATTATATTTGCAAATATATTATTTAAATGGTCGGTGAGGTATGTTTTTCAACTTTAAATCACAATAAGAACGTGTTATTATGTTTGTTTATGCCGATTACAGGTATTTCAGTGATTTAACTCTACCTACGCTAGTACTACCCGAAACGCAATCACATGACAGAGGATGGACACGCACAAACAAATCGGAGACTATGTACTACCCGAAATCTACAGCGTATCAATACATATTATGCAATTGTCGCGCACTTGTTCTATATGTCCGACACAATTCTCAGTAACTACTGAACAAATTTTATTTTAGTTTTTACCTATGGATTACGTGTTTCTCGAGTATGATTCAGATGTACAATTCGTGGATATATTGCGTAAATTAGCCGAATTATGACGATTATCGTTGGTCGAACAAAATGTCATAAAAAACAAAAATATATATTTTATTTCATCTGAAATGTATTGATTAATTAAATATATTATATTTTCTCTGCTATAGTCTTCATTGCCCTAAAAATTATGACCCGCTTTGTTACGTAATTGTTTTTATTTTATTCACGCATTGTAGATAAAAGAACTCTGAGTAAATCTTAATAAGAACAAAACTCCTTTGTGATTCATATATGGTTATTTAATTTCGTTACAGTATTTATTATGCTTTGTTTGGTTTCCCTGCAATACATGAAGAGAAAACTATGTGTTGACAGACAGTAGCGCTCCTTGCAATTTGAACGTTGACTTAACAGCGATTGAGTTGAAATCGTTCCTAAAAGTATCTTTCTCCTCCCCACCATGCATTTTATTTCCTGACCAACGTAATACATCTTCACTGAATGAGAATGAAAATAAGTGGAATGGAGAAAATGTAACACAAAAATTCAAGTATACAATTTTTGCGGCAGTTAGAATTTATTCTGTGCTAACAGTAAGTAATAAAAATTGCAAAAGTTACTCTAAAAAATATCAATTATATACTAAGTACACAATTGAAATGCATTTCTGGAAAGATGAAAATTGATTACAGTGAATTACTTTTCTTTTTGATGAGTTAACACACAAATATTCAATTACACAAATTGTTAATACTTCTTTTCCCCTTATCTGTTCACGCAAGACTAATTAACCAACATGTGAATTAAATGTTTTATCTCACTCATATGACTAGAATATATTACAAGCAAACTGAAGAGAAAACCAAGAAAGAAGGGAATGTTATATTCCAAAGATGGAAAAAATCCCGTCGAAATAGTTATAAGAGAAATACGAGGAATTATTGCCACCTACTTTTTTTCGATAGTTTAAGACTAATTTTAACTGTCTTATGTTAGGTACACCTTTTTCATTTAAACGATTCTTTATAACATTTCTAGAATTATAAAGAATAGTTCTTCCGAATACTTTAATTTTTTATTTAATTTTAATTTATTAACCATAAAGCAGTCATACATATGACATCACGCCATCATATGATTGCCTCCCACAGAGATAATCTTATCTGTGCTTGGGTAGATAAAAAGTATAAAACAAAATACAGACCAAAACTTTATTCAATAAAATACAAACATCGAACATCTCTCATACACATGATTACTCAAAATTCATAACTGCTTTCATCATCACTTCACTACCATCAACACTCCTCACTATCCTCCTCAGCTCGTCCTCAGTGGCTTTCTGCGTGTTCACTTCCACCTTCACGACCGCCATCAAGAGTCCCGTGGGCCACTTTCGCGCGATCAAAACGGTCGGCGTGGCCAGCCGTCTCTGCTACTTCTACAGGCTACGCGGAGCACGAAGGTCGCTCCGACATCATGTAGCCACGAACATCAAAGGAGCGACTAAAGTGAAAGGACCCTCGTCACCCCAGCAAAACTGCTGCTAAATTACCTGAACAGATGTCAATGACCCACCATGATCCGTGCAATGTTTGATAAGTAAACAGTTTCATAACAAACTCACACACGAAAATGAACTCAAAATTATTTTTTTTCGGTTTTAAAGCGTTAGTGGTTGAAATTTGGTGCATCTGATACTCTACGAACAAATTCTCTACCATGTTCTTTACTCCTACAATTCAATACTTTAATTTGTTCGCCCAATATCTCCTCCCCCAGCCTTCTCAATTACAGAAGTCTAAATGCCTACACAGGATTTGGTTCCCGGCACACAGTAACATCAAATAAGTTAGCACTTGGATTAAATACAAAAGGCAACAACTTTCTGGCCATTGACAGTCTTATATTATTTCTCTAATTTACTAATAATACGTTTCACAAACACATCACTTCGGTTGTCGTTAGCAAGATACAAGTTATGTAAGTACCTCTACATTTGTTCGTAACTAGAATCCTAATAAGAATTAGTATGGCCATTATGGGCTTAAGTTAAAAATATTCACATTTAATATATCTGTATTCAATTGCAAATAGCAAATGGAAGACAATAAACTGTAATGTAGAATGGAGTTCGAATAAATACTTTACTTTAAAAAAAGAGCAGAAACACTTATGCTACCGAGAAGATGACAAATTTGCATTAATGTTTATATTTGAACATCAATATTTATAGTCATCAACGTGTTGAAGAGATTGTCAATTAAAAACACAATAGATTTCTTGTTTTCACTTTTTACCGAAAATTGGCCTTTATATTACTTTTTCTAGTCAGTCTCACATACATGCTGTACCTGTATTTCCCTGTGGACGGTAAAACATCATACTTCAAAAAAACTGTTTCCATCTGGACACTAAAACGAATAAATTTGATTTCCAAAATACATCTTACTTTTTGCTACTTACTCCGCGCACGCAGTACATCAGACGAATTACAAAGTGTTTCGTCTTTTGACCTATGACCGTATTAGCTGGAAAGGATAACGAGAAAATATATGTTTCACATACGACATTATTTTACTTTTTAGAATTGGAGCATCATGTATCATTGCCATGGAATAACATGTACAAATGAAAATCATAAAATATTACATTCGAATACACAGGAGTTTCCAAATAGACATAAAAGAAATTTAATTAAATTAAAAGGAAAAATTTAGAATACAAACAAATCATATTAACAACATAATACATACACAAACATATTTAATCTCGTCTAATGGAGATGTCATCAATTTGTTACCTGTACATTCGGCAACTATCGCATTTGTTTGTTCAATTATATAGACGACTTTTCTCTTAATATTTTACAACATAACTAACATAACAGATTGATGGCAGATTCTGATTACAGATTGATGACAATCTACGTGTCCAATCAAATACAACCAAACTTCACTGGAAACAATTATTAAACAAGTTGAGGTTATTTATTATTAAACTGTATTTGTAAATTTAATTAATCCCACTTGCCAACAAAATAAGTGTTGCGTATCTATGATTTTATGTTCTTGACTGACTGGTACATCCAATGAACTACAATTTACTTCCGATACGATTTATTTTCAACTAGTTCTTAATATCAACATCAAATTTTTCACGCGTTTCCTTGAAGTACTGTATGATGAGTGAGAAGTTCCTCTCCCAATAATTATTTATTTTGTAATAAGAGTAAGATTTGTAAGTATGGAGTATTACATTCATAAATGATAGAATAAATTACCAAATTCACAAGAAGCCAACGAAGTGAACATATAAATTAGTTGAACGTCTTGCGCAAGAAGAAAACATATTTCTAATAAAGAACATCCAATTAGAAGGCATGGCAAACAAGTTTCGATATCCGCTACTGATACGCTAATAAGATCCACCCAACTTGCAAACTGTTTCCAGTGAAATTGAGAAATTAGTCCCTCCTCTCACAGATCGCTTTCTCTAAGAACTAAAACCTTCTCACGTACATCAATTCCCTCCATTTACATAGAGCTGCAAGTTCGCGCACCTGTCGTTACAAGTCGGCGTGTGTGACCTACCTGTGTCGAACATATTTGCGGCTGCGTTCACTCACGCACATCCTCTGCAACGTTGAGCCAGCATACGGCTATGCACACGGCTCCCCGTCCTTTGGAGGAAGCACGCTTTCGCGAACGTCACACGCGTGAATCGTGGAGCACGCCAAACTCTTCGCGAGCACACTACCGACCGCCACCAGGCGCCCCTCGCACCGCACTGCTGTCATGAGGGACCTCGCGCGCGCGCCCGCGCCCGAAAGCGACACGTGCGCGCCCCGCGGTCGTTCCAGGAACTGGGCCAGCGCCAGTGAGTGGTGGTTATAACAACGGTAGCGGTTGCTGCTGCAGCAGCACAAGCATACAGGCGACCGGGCTTCGTCGCGGGCTTTCAAGGCCATCCGTTCGCTCGTCCGACCCACCGTTCGAAGGCAGTTGGCCAGGGTCGCGGAGGGGGTTGGCGTAGGTCGCGCTGAACGCCACACACGCCGACCGTCGCAGCTGATATTGGGGGTTGAGGAAATTCCTCTAGAGGGATGCGAGGAAGCTGTTGCTTAAACTAGTACCCACTACAACGACTCATAGAGGAAGGGTGAAAGCATGTCTTCTCGTACCACTCAAGGGTTGAAAGTTTGCACAATATCCGGACGAAACAACGAAAGAAATAATCAACGTCGTGCTAGTTCCACAAGACACGAACTCAGAAGAGAAGCTTACGGTTTGATACGAAATGAAAATGAGGACTACAATAGTCTTTAATAATCGCATATTTACGATCAATCTTGCAAGAACCGTGATCATGAAGTTAAAATTATTTAAATAAATCTATAAACGTAAATGACAGGGGCTATTTAATGACTTGCAAATTCAGTCTTAAATAAATTAAAATTCTAGTACCCCAAACTATTGCGAATTAAGACTATAAATATGACAATTTTTTAAAACAATCACATTTGACTCAGAACCGTGACTTTCAACTGTTCATAATTACTCGTCCTGCATAATTTAGGGATTTTCAATATTTTTAATGGATTAATATTATCAATGTTTGGTTAAAAAACAGTTCTCGATAAAAATTCACAATAATTACTCGTTATATTACAAGGTAATAATTAAATGTCAGTTGGGTCACAAAAATTCAATGGAATTACATGCGAGGTTATTTGGAATGGATACATTTTTCTCCTCGCATTAAATCACGATAAATTATTTGCACTCTCGCGCTATTAAATTCTGATAGGTCTGATCACAGTTAGGATTCACGAATAATCGGATCCACACAATCATTGAAAACTGTATGGATCCGATTTGTCTTCAAGTATAGATTCATAACTTTTATTCCAATTCATGTGTTCATATTCAGTACACTGCAATTTTTTTTTTATTGGAACTTTAGGGTTCGCCAACATCTAGGTCATTATAACCCTTGCAGATGGGGAAAAATGAATTTTCGCACCACAGGGAAGAGCTGACGTGAATCTCATCCGTGTGTGGGACTCGCCGAATACATAAACCATACTCACTAAAAACCCCTCCTAAATTCACCAAATATCTAAACACAAAGATAATAGGAAAGGATAGACAACAGTCGCCTAAAATTACAAAAAATAATAAAAATAATAATAAATTCTGATAAATATAATTTTTTAAACAAAAGAAAAGGAAGAATAAAAGGAAAGAAGAAGAGAAAAAGGAAAGAAGAATGCAAATTTAAACCCTCCTAAACACTGCAATATCCTCAACGCAGACGATATACCTGATGAAATTTACGAAGAATTTATTGATTTCTATTTACATTAGAGAACTGTTGGATTTAGGATATAACGTAAGTTTTGTTAATAGATTGTGGAGATGAATTTTAAAAAACGTATCACCTGTACTGGGTTCGTATCTTGGCTCACTTCCAGTTTTCACCTTGCCATCTGTGGTATCTCGAACACCGTTGCGGAGGACGAGAAAGATTAAAAGAACTCCAATTATCCCAAGTCCAATCAACCGGATCGATTATCCTATTATCCAGATCAATGGGAGAAAATATATATTTTTGTATTTCTAATAAAAATACACTAACCTATCGTTATTGTTTTCTATACTGAGCTAAACGCAACCACTATTGATCTATTATATGATTAGTTTTCTTTTAATATTGTGAGTTAGTTTTTGTTGACTCCTCAATAATATGATTTTTCTTCATTATTTTGCATTAAAAATGTCATTTTTGGAAGAAATCCAATTATCCGGATATTTCACCATTCGAACCGAGTGTGGTCCCAAATTATCCGGATAATTGGAGTTCTTCTGAACCTTTTTCGTTTTTTTATTGGGAGGATGTGGAATCTTTTGGTACTTTTGGTATGTTCGTTGTAGTGATTCAGATCAAAGATAGCTAACAAATAGAGATATCTGGGAACCACAAATATAGATGCCAAGTGTTACTTGGATGTAACATACACTTAAATGACATATGGGTGAACTACTCAGAAAAAGCAAGCAAAATAAAGACTATTTTTCTTTCTTCTTTTTTTTAGATTCATTTGAGATCATTTTAATCCCCTTCCACACACACGTACCGCTCGGATTGCGAGAGATACAAAACGAACCTGTTTAATATTCTCTCACTGCAAGCTCCAATTTCTCGGTACGAAAGCTCCCATATATAATTTCCATTGCGCAAGCTACGTGCAAGTCATGGACTCGGTGATGACGACTTACGAGAGCAATTTCTGTAGAGTCTCTAACGGAATGTAAAGCGACAGTAAAAGAGTGCGCGTTTTAGTGTCACTTTTCAGGATAGGTTGCGTTCAGAAGCGAAAATACAGCAAATGCGCGACCAAATTCCAAAGCACATCGCTTGTTGTAATGATCACTCTTTTCATTCCTCTGCTCCAAAAGACATCGCAGATAAATGCATGCATTTATTCTTCTTCAGGACAGGGTTTTAATTATCTAATGGACCTAGAGCACCTTATAAGCGTGAATAACGTTGCTCCAATCAGAAGTTAAAAATACATTTCCAGCTTTCTAGTTTTCATTGTATTAACATAATGAAAATTGATTCCTTTTGTTACTAAAGTACAATAATTATCTCTACAAGTAATTAAAATTAATTCTGCAAATATATTTTAATGTATATGTAACTGTCCCGTTAAAATCCTGACGATTACATACATAATCTTGTTCATACCTGTTTAACTGTACAGCTAAAAAAAGAATATGCACATTCAGAAAAACCCAAATAAGATTAATACAATACAAAATTATTTATAGTTCAAAGAAAAAGTAAGTTGAGGAGATTCCAAAGCTGTTTCATGTTTGTACCACTGCATTATCCTATACAAAAAAGGATTTTAAAATAATCCAGCGGTCTCTATTTCTATTTTATAGGTTTAAAATGTTTATGCTAATACATTATATTTTTGAAAACATGTAATTAGTTCGCTCTCCACAGAATTTCGTGCAAGAACTCTTTTTCTTTCTCTGTACTAATTTTCTCAGAGATCCATAGGTATCAATTGCGAAATATACTATCACTTTTTCGCTAAATTTTAGGGACTAAAAGCTAAATGTATTACTCATTTCTTTTTATTATAAACCATTATTACCAATATCATTAAGCAATAATACGATATCTGATAATCCCGTGAAGGAACGCAGATGGTACAATACTTTTTCTCCTTATATATTTCCTAAAGCGGGGAAAGAGTTTTATATCTTCCTCAAGGAGAATATGAGGTCTGGGAAAGCCTCTTTATTTTCCGAATGGAGATGGATTTTTATCTCATATATGTATAAAAATGCTTTTTACTTTTCCCAACTCAGAACGTTCTTTCATACGTCCATCAAAAAATTATTCAACCAGCTAATCCATGCCACGGACATTAATTTTTCCTAAAGAAAGCAGCAAAAACGAATATTTAAGAACCGCTGTTTCCCAGCAGTCCGAGAAATTAGCAAGACAAACTTCTCCATAAACTCTGCAAGAAAATAATACCCCAGATGAAGGAAACCGGCGAGTTCTATCTTAAAAACTTAAATCTCTTCTCGGCACCGCTAAGTAGTAAAAGATAAAGTGGGAATGAATGCGGATTCCTGAATTACCGCAATCGTGTGAGGAAGAAGTCAGTATCAAGAATGATTTTGCAACCTGAAATCATTATCAGTCACGATGATTCCATATCCACTCTGCTTCCAGTTTAATTTCAAGGCAACAATGCTTACGGGTCAATTTATTCACTTCAAAGACAATGCCTTGGTCAGGTCGAAGTACCCGAAGAGAATATACTGATGGATACTTTATATTTTTAATAGAATCATTTACAATAAAAGATACATTCACTAATAAATTGAAACTTTTTGCTTTTTATACTAATAACACAGGCGCTAAAAAATTTAAAATGTTCCTTTCCAAAGACAAGAGCTATGTATTTTCAAGCGCTGAATCCGAATCCTGAAAGCCAAAATTCCTCCAATACCTCCAATTTAAAAAGAAAAACGAAAAACCTCCATTACATACAGAAAATACAGATTAAAAAATTGAGGGGTGGTGGAGCAACTTTGAATTCGGATGAAGTGCTTCAAAATACACAAGGATGCATGGGTTTCGTCATTGGAACAGACCATTTGTGTGTGTGTGTGTGTATGCCTGTGTAATATATTGTAAATTATACTGCCATGGAACCACAGATTGTCAAACAACCAACTCATAAAAGAAAATAAAGTAAACAATATATATTTAAAAGTTTTCTATTTACAATCAAAATAAATACCGGTAAAGTATGATGTCCAAATACCAAAGGTTAATCGTTGACTTGAGATGAAAACTGAGAAGAGTCTCCTAAGGCCACAGAGAATAAAGGAGCTGAAGTGCAAAGATGAGCGTCAGACATAAATGATGGAACCTCATCTATTTCTTTGACATGGTGTCACACCACTATTACCTTGAGACATCTCCAGAGCGCTTGAGACTCCCACATGCGTTTACTGTACACAACGACGGACTCTGTCAAGAGAGCTGACATCAAGTGCAATGAAAAACTGTCTCATACATGCAATCTTATTCACAACGAACAGTAACCTCACAATGACAAAGCCTCTTTCGTAAATAATGATTTATATTGGATATTAATTTAAGGAGAATTATTTTTTTTAACAGATAAATATCAATTCGTACTAAAGTTCAGTGACAGGATAACATAGAGCTTGTGTTCAGTTCTTCTAGACTGGAAATTCGAACTTCATTATATATTCACACTTCGTTACAAGATAAAGTACAAGTCCCCTATATTATATGATCTAAACCGTTATCAAGTGATAAACTACGGACTGTTCCGTGACTTAACCAAGTTACAGATTCTCCAGTGTTTCCAAAATTTAAATTCGCGTATTTTCGGCAAGAATTTGCTAAATACTTATATCGTAACTATCTCAAATTCAAGATTTATTTGAGTTGATATGCAATCGGTAGATTAAATGGGGGTGGTCTTCACGTAGAAATATTTCATTGCAGTTACGAAATATATAGTGCAAAATAAGAAATTACTTAGATGTAACAAACAAACAAAGAATTGCTTCAGCTCAAAAACTTCAAGAATTCTGGAAAAACACCTGGTTATATTGTTCTTACAATAAGTGTGAAGTTAGGAATAGAAACAATTTTAATTTTTGTACTTAATTTAATACTTTTTTGACGAACATTATAGAAAAAAATAAGGTTTTTAATTTTTATGGTCATAAAATTAATACACAAATGATGTACACGTGGTATTGTAATAATACACGTAGATTAGTTCATGAGATTGTGTTAATTAAATTTTTTTCGAAAGACGTATCCCAATTCCTTAGTTTATTTTCCACAAATCAAATCAAAATTTAAATCAGCTTTATTTACATTTAAAACGAAAAGAAATATAGTTATTATACTGGCGGAGCTGAGCGCCCAAGCGCCACTAAATAAGCCATAGATCTTTATCTTCCTAGATAATCTATGTTTACGTATTCACATTCTCCATCTTACTGAAAAATATTGGAAAATATAAAAAAACAGGCTGTCTAAACATCGTCTTCATATTCGTAATACTCTCCACGTTTTAACCATCTCATAAGTTCACACAAAATCTAACAATGCTCCAACAACGTTACTCACATCTAAAACACTACATTTCCGTATAACCTCACATATACTCTGTTATTTCTCAGAGTGAGTAGTTAATGAAACAAATAAATCGCATGCATATTTCATTACTGGATTAACATGCTTTCAGCGTGGAACGACGCACAGAGATGATTTCTCAAACATGTTAAATTTTTATTTCATTTTCCGCGTCGATTAAAATTTATAATTAAAATAGAATTTTAAATGAAAACTAGAAACATTGCGACAACTGCCCCACAATAGGTCACGAAGGTGCCAATGGAGTTCACGACGCTCCGCATTTACTAGACCTCAGGACAAGGAGGACGAGATGTATCCAGCATCTCACTTCGGCCGTTTTATACCCAGGATAGACCCGATACTCGTTTTAGAGCAGGCTGAGTAGACCTGGAAATCAGTCTGAATGATGAGGTGTGATGAAAAATCCCACACCTCACCGGGGACCGGACCCCTGCCATCCAGCAACTCTACTCACTGAGCTACGCTGACTCCAACATTAAAACAAAATGATTCGAATTTCCTAGAATCACGGAAGTGTATTAATTACCTCCACACTTTCCGCGAAGGCGACCTACATTTGGGATTTCACGCGGAGACGAATTCTGCAGTTCCGTGAAGAGTATTGAACAACAAACAGCGAGACGTGCTTCAACTCTCCCCAGCATCGGAAGGTTAGGTCTTTAACTCATGTCAGCTCCATTACTCGCACACTTTGAGAACAGATTTCTTGCGCGGCGTGGCTTCACCATTCACATCCGCACAGTGACGAGAAGGCGTCGAAGGGAGTTTGGGAGGAATGGAACAACAACGCCTGCAGGCGGTGCGCTGACAAAGACAGAAGTTGCAGTTCTCGCCTGATTCATCCACTTCTCTCAACAACCAAACAAACCTCTTTCTCCTGCTCGCTCGCCAGAACGACTCTGAAGCGTGGCATGACGAGTGTGTTGAACTGTATTGCACACTGTATTATTGCACTGCAGTTAGGAATGAAGATCGAGTTGTTCTGAGAAATGTTTTAGGGTACAAACTATATCTCTACACCTCCAGAAATTAAAATTTCTCATATACGATTGAAAATTCATAATTTACAAAGGAGGATATAAAAGAAAGGATAATCCATTCAAAACGAAAATATTATTTAATTGAATACAATAAAAAAATTCATTCTATGCTGTACCAAATAAAAGAAAACTCAGATTTATTCTTCAAGAAAATTTTTTCTCCACCTTCAGCCTAGAATATTAGTATTGAAACAATTTACATTTTCTTTGGGGATACATGAACAGTTCTCCTAACGAAAATGAGCCTGACGTCAGGTCTACCTGGAAAAGGTAAAGACTTGCGCGTTTTGTTTGTTTGTTTGTTTTTTATTTCAGAAAATTTGGGAGGTAAACTTTACATTCATTGTTTCAGAGAGAATATATCAATACCATTGCAAATTGACAGTTAACATTAACCAATAATTTTGTTGCCCCAGGTAGGATTAGTGTTGGTGATCATTCAATATTTGTGTAAAAATGTGTTAAATTCTGTCGTTTCTTATAAAATACAATATTATTTTTCTACTATGAAAATCAACATTACCTTATAAACAAAAAATGAATTTGTCTGTACATTCAATAGTTTTCAGTATAAGTTTATATACCATGTTAAATATTATTGTTGTGAAGGAGAAAAATAACAAATTAAATCTAAATATGGTGGCAACTGTGCATTTCGAACGAATTTTCAGAAACGCCTGTAATGACACTAGACCCGCAGAACAGAACTGTCATGCGGGTTGCCGTGCGCCTTCTTCTATTAAAAGACACTTATTCTGGAAGACGAAACGGGGGAAGAGAATCTTATACTTAGAATCATCTTAATTGACTTAGTTTACGTATTAATTTAAAGAATGCACTTTCATTGTTAAATACAATTGTATGAAAGCCGAAATGTTCAAACAATTCGAAAAGAGAACAAACACTATTCTGACTCATCCGTTTTTCCGTCATGTACTTATGTTTTCAGAGATGCGCAATAAGAGTGCTACGCTGGTTTGGGAAGGAAGGGGGATGTGTTGAACGAAGAGGGGAAGAGAGGGAAGGGGAGCGCAAACGACAAGCGAGAGCCAAGCACCACTACTCGGCTGCCGCGTAAACAAAGGAGCGACGCCGGGCGTCTAATGAGCGCGTCACAGCCAGTCAGGGTGTCGCGTCGGCAGCGTGCCTGTGGACCGGCCCTCATTCCACTAGGTACTACAAGAAACAGGTTGGCGCGTATATTCATCAGTTTAGATACAATGATTGCATTCCGTACTCTATGTAAATGAGTCACAGAAAATGAAGCCTTCTAAATCTTACAAGCAGACCTAAGTGTATTTACAGCAGTCCCTCTTCTCATTCATGATACACAAACTTTCATTCATGGAAATTTATTTCACTCAGAAAATGATTTATTTTTTTCATGTGTAACATAATAATAACAATAATTTCTCTTTAGATAATTGGTAANATATATATATATATATATATATATATATATATATATATATATATATATATATAACTTATGATTTGAGTCCCTCTTGTCCGCATTGTATCAATCATACCCACGCCGTTTATAGGTGCATTGTTCCCTAAAACGTTGAAAATAAATAAGGATAAAGTTAATTAGTAATCTTTTAGCATTAAGGTGTTTTTCTGATATATTTTTTCTTACTATTTACATGATGTGTAAATAGTAATAAATAAATCAATAAATAATAAATGTGTACGAAATACATATAAAACTTCTTTTATGTTACAAATTAACATAACATTTTAATTTTTTTATATTCCAAGGTAAAGGAAAATTTCTTGAAGAATCTAATTATAAATTGCTCACTTATTCGTTTGACAAGATGCAATGTTTTTACCTCTTCAGGCATTAAATATTACATATTTACATCTTTACTATTACAACATATGATTCAAATGATTTGAAGCAATTGTTTCTTCAGATGGTCCACGGGCACAAGCTGGTTTTCCTCTTGAGAAACGTTTGAAAAATGCCTCAAGAGAATAAGTGAATCCAATCTTTTAATTATCTCTTCTGTCATCATTGATTAAACATCGTTTTACATTATGTGCAATGAACTAATGTTTCATCAACAACATTCAGCGTATAGTTCTATAACGACGTAAACTTCCTGTATATAAAATTACTTTTAAGAAAATATAACTGATAAATTATACGGCGTTAGTTACGTTATTTGGTTCTCTATTCCGTCTCAGAGAGTTATACATTTTAAAATAGTTCCATATTAAACTTTCTCAGAACTTAGAACTAATTCATGAAACAATATATTAAAAAACGGATAAATGAAATTTCAGACTACCAAAGTAAACATCAAGCTTAAGAATTAACAAACCTGCCAAGAAATCCGTTGATTCTAATAAAATGTTAATTAAAACATACATTTTATGTTTTGAATTAGTTTACAGATATTTAAAATGTATGTACGTCCTGGAATATTCTACTTTAAGAAACAATATTCAGAAGCAATATGATACGTATAGCGGTAACTTCGTTTATAAATTAAAAAATTGTTTGCTCTTATCATAATATACAGTATTAAATTCAAATCTACATATTAAAAACTGTTCAAAAAGTTTTAAAATTATATAACTGACATACAAAACTATAAAATAATTATACTCCAAACCTTCATGTCTCATATATGTTTTTGTGTGCGCAATTATACTTACAACCAATAACATGTTCTCCAAAGTTTCGAACGATATTTTGAAATGAATTCGAAAATTCGAATGAAGGACATGGATACAGGATTACTTATATGTTTTTCGTAATATTCCGCGTAACCAAAGAAGGTTTTACTTATTTTGAAAATGTTCTGAGTTCGCATTATTCCATTCTGTTATATTATTAATTATTATACGAGGAAATTATAGAACGATCGCAAGAAGGAAAGGAGAGAGAGTCATGACTCGACAGAAATATGCGACGAATAAATGAAAAGGATCGAAAAGAATGTTGAGATGAAATTCTTCAAATTTTTACATTTCAGCAAAAACAAACATGTTTGCTCAAACGTTTTAATTGGTATTTCCAACCTCTCAGATTTATTTTACGCAAAAATGATTCTGGCGCTACCACCAAAACTAAAAAAACTTCAATGTTGACAAATGCCATCAGGTCTTCTCTACAAAATGTTACACATATTTCAACAATTTTTAAACATTTCACGTTTAAATTAGTTTTAAAAAGACTCAACACTGTTATGATTACATAAATAAAAAAGTATTCATTTCCATGCCACAATTTTTCATATTCCGCAATTAAGTGTTTATGCGAAATTTTTTCTGTGACGATATTTTACTGGTTAATGGGTCTAGTATCTAAATACACCTCGTTCGAGATGATACAGCTTTCGAGGTTAAAAAAGCAGGGTGATATCTGTATAGGGGGGGATACGGGATAAGAGCTGCAGTGTCTGTTCAAGGAACATAGAATGGAGCACGTCCCAAAGAAGGAAGGGACGAAGTAGGAAGAAGTCTCACGGACGAGTGAGGGGGATATCTCATAGCTGATGCTCCCCACATCAGAGTGGAAATGGCACCACAGTGTGTAAGAGAACATGGATCTGCAAACTAGGGTGAACGTGTCATACATCAGATATTGTACAGACTGTATTCGACAGAAGTTCATTTTCCCAATATTTTTTAATTCTTCTTGATCATAAAGATAGCATACGTAATTTATGTACCGTAACTCATTAATCAAATCGAAAATAGAATAAGTAGAGCACAGGGAAGGAAAAGGGGTGGTCATATTTACTTTCTAGAGTTTTTACTTTCTAGATGTCTGAGTTAAACAAGAAAAAAAATGTGCTGAATGAGTCAATGAAATAAGTAGGTTTTTACGGAATATTCAACTTTTTCCCAACCTTTGTCCAACTGATTTATAAATAAAAATAAAATAAATTTTCTTTGAAATCTGATTGAGATTAGGATAACCCTTTAATTCTTGCTTGTAATAAATGTTAGAACATTCTTCGTTTTTAATATTTGCATACCAATTATATCATAATAATATATCAGGAAACAAGTCGCATATTAAAATCAGATGATGGAAGTCTATATGCTTTATAATAGTTCGTGCTACCTAAAGTTAAACGAAGAGTAATTGCTTGAACACAGAAGGTGATAATAAGGTCATTAAGGGGGAAAGGAAAACTAAAATTATAATCTTCAATTTGTCATTTGCGTTACAGAGGTGACATTATGACACACCATCCACAAAAATCACATATGGGCGTATCTTTATTAATCATTCCTTGGTTTCAGTTTTTAATCGAAAACGCATATACTATTATTACATTATATATTTTACTGCTAAATAATAAAAAAATATCTTTACAACAATTGAAAAACTTTTTAAATAAATTCTCTACGTAAACAATAAAAAATAATTAAAGAATTCAACTCGTCAGGGGTCCAAGATGTATCATGCTTTTGAATCAAAATTGTGACAATTTAGAGATACCGTAAATTTGGTTTTGTTTCTTGGAAAGATAGATTAATGTAGTATTTTTCAACAGTTATAGGCCGTAAAGATTACATAATATTCCTTAAACACAACTTACATGTCTCCCATCATATCAATTATAAAACGCCAATAAAAAAAATAGCGCAGCATATAATAAACTTATACAATTCTTGATCTCATATTTATATGGATGTCACACCTATTTAAATGAGACTATCTAAACGTTATAGAACGTTAACTTATGAGATTATGGAACTTAAGAACTGGGTAAATTGAACACAAAAAATTATTCTGGAGGTGTCCATTCAAATATACAAAGGTATCTAACATCAATTTCAAACTGAAATTTTACATGTAGAATTACGAGAAAAAGCTTATTTTTATATACATTTTAGTGTCAATAGTGATCAGTTCCACTTATACATATCCAGACGTCTCTGCATGAAACAAATAAATGAAAACAAAATACTTCACCAGATCTCTCAATCGTAAATTTCTTTCCCTCTTTAAAAAACACGCACGAACCTCTTCTCACGGATATTGCCAATCTCCATAAACACGTCAAAGTCCCTCAATTTTATTATGGTTCACACAACCAGAAGTTCTACGAGAAAGAGGAATCTGGAGAAGTAAAAGATGGAGACGGAAGAGTCTCAAAGCGGAGATGAACACTAGCGAGACAAGAGACAGAGCTTCCTCCCTTTCGAGGCATCACCTTTACGTCTCCGCCACTCGCGGTTTCTTTATTTATGAAGACGGGTGCAGCAGCGACGGAGAGCAAAGAAACGTCGATTACATCGCCAGCGGCAGAGGAAGCGCTAGTGCTTGCAGGAGGAGTAACCATAGAAGGACATAGTTTTGTATTGCGGTCAAGAAAAGTGGTTCATCAATTATATTTTCCGTTTATTTTACTTTTTTGAACTCTACTTCAAACAATGTCAATACAGGATATTTCAACATTTTCTTAGGTAATGAACAATAAATGAATGATTGAATAGATCATAAACAATAAATGAATGAATGGGAGGATAAAATGAAAGAAAATAAATAAAAGCTGCGTAAACTCAAATTGATTAGCAAACTCGCAATTATTTTCAACAATATCCCCAATGTCACATATTTTGTTGATAAATAATAATAAATAACATCTTATATAGCTGTACAAAGGGTGTCTCTTCATCCTTTTTCCATCGAATTTGCCGGTTTTTCGTTAAGTTCTTGGTTACTTTTGACTTATATCCCTTTTCCGATTTTTGGATAACTTCATGAAATGTTCGCAATGGTGGAAAAGCTTGTATTTTTTTACACCACGTTGCAGAATATGGAATTTTTGTTTTTAGTTCCTGACCTGTGAACTACGCTGTTGAGTAACTTATATTATCAAGAGGACTATAGTATACAAGGGTTCATTTGTAGAAAAACGTGAAATCTGTTACGTCACTCGCCGGTGGTTCGTGTAACCCTCGCGAAGCACTGCCTGGATCAAAGCGCGGTCACTCAAATATAAATACGTAAATTAATATTGATGCTCACTGAACATTAACTGCGGTGAAGTTCGCCGACAAGGATTTTAAATTATTTGAATATTTAAAATGACGTTAGTTTTGTGCAAATTATATTTTTCCAGTTATTGATTGCATTCAGAATCGGAAGAAAGGAAAATGGTTAAAAACAGATATGGTTAATTAAAACAATATTTATTGAAAAGTAGCCTTCAGATAATTTAGTTGAAAATTACATCTCATTACAGCAGCTTACATATTTATTATCAAAATGAGATCAATTTTTAATTTCCTCTCTATTATTAGCTTAACCACACACAAAACAGTACTTTTGTCATAACTAGTTACATTTTGTCAAAGATCGGATTACTAACCTCGCGATTAACAAGGGAGTATTGGCATTGAACCCCTCTCTTAAATTCTACTCCTCTTGTATGATATGTCATTATTTTCTTGCGCTAAAGTGAGTTCTGTTTCTATTGTTGAACAGTGGGGATGAGGAAAGGTATCGGACCGACATATCTGGAGTAAATGAGAGTCCTCAACGACAGAAGAACATGTATGAGGTAGCACGCGAAGACATGGTGGCAACAATGGACTCATCCTCATCAGGTACACTTGATTTTTGGCGAGAGTGTTGGGAAGGATGGTAACGGCAACACGGAAAATACTCTCGGCCGTGTTGAGGCAGAGGGACGGTCCGCATTGAGTCATTGTTGCTTTACGGTGAGACCTCGCCGCGTCCCTCAACCACGTCGCCTTTACGGCCGACACCGACTGCGGGAATTGTCGTTCCACCTGTTACGACGCTCTCCTCTCCTTCCTACGCGGAGCCAGAAAAGCTGCAGCGACTTTGCAACTTTCATTGGCCTTTCGAATACCCTCTCCAACATACAATCTCTCTTCACTCCGCTATCTTTTTTTTAGTGTTCCTTAAAAAGAAAATACTGAAAACAATAAATCCTGTTTTAAATATTCAATTTTAAATTTCAAATATCTTGAATACTTCCAAAATTATCATCACTGTCAATGACGTAAATGACAGATTACAAAAAAAAAAAAGCAAGAGATGAATGACTTCATTATTTTACTGGCTTCTCGTAAAATACTTAGGATTATATTTTTTTTAATTTTAATTTTTAAATAATTTGAAGCTTTAAATAATTATTAAGAATAGCTCAGAACGTAGTAGGAGACACGTGAATAATTTTTGCGAGAGAACATGATAATTCCAAAAAGTAATATACAACATTTCGGATTTACCTTTTATTTGCAATATATTCATTTATTCTACAGTGTTAAGGATTTGAAATACATGTAACGGAAATACTAAGACATACAAACATATTTCACAATATTATGCACAGCATGTGATGTATATCTTTATCTTCACTAAAATAATGCGGTTTCTGCAACAATATGTTAATAATCTAAAAATTCGGATTTTCGAATTAAAAAACAGGTTAATTACAAAATGTAATTTTTAACCTTTGTGAACGAATATTAATTTCCGTGATTCACATTGTGTCAATTGACCGGGTGAAGAAAACAATGTTCACGTGACGAGAAGGGGAAATACAAATAAAATAATAAATTATTAAAATTACGATATATTCTTAAACGATTTTTTAAGTCAAGAGCCATCAATAGTTCCAAAGTTATACGCTTGTTTTCCACTATTTAAACTAAGATAGGATGTATAGCTGATCGTTGTATATACTCTCATTATAATTCTAATAATCCTGTTACATCTCTCACAACCTTTTTAACTTTTGTTACTCAAAGCAAAGGACAAATTTATAATGAGATAGAGAGTGAAAGTTTTGATATATGAAAGTAAGCATGCAATTTTCAGATAGTATTTTCGAAACAAAAAAAAGAATGGATGAAATAAAGAAAATCTTCTAACGGTTGACTGAATTTTTAAAATTGATTTCTGATGAACTTTAAATTACATCACTTCATGTCCGTTTAGCGAACATACCTAAAACAGGAAATTGACATAATGTGAACAATTCTATTTATACGAGGAAATAATTTCTTCCTTTAAAGAAAGGAAAGTTGCCATGGGTTTCGAACAATATTTTATTGCCAAAAGTACTTAAATGGAATTATCAAAAGTACACTGTAACCCTGGCAATTTATACACTAAAATATATTTTATGGAATAGTTGGTACAAATAAGAACATAAAAAAACTGAAATCTAATAAAAAGTAAATAACTCACATATTTAAATAATCATGTTATTTTTGTGAAATTTCAAATGATGATGAATTATTTTGATATAATTTTTCCCTTGGTACTATGTTTATCCAGCAAACCATGCGAAAGGACGTGATTATTTTATCATCCTTCCGCTTGGTAATCATATGTCGCAAGATAAAGTAGCTAGCTATGTCGTCGAACGATTTTAGTACATTTATTTTAGAGCTTATTTTAAATTTCAACAGCTGTCTCATTTAAATAATGACATCCTCGTGAAAAGTAAGATTTGGCGCAAGTGAAAAAGACTAAGAAGCGTACCCAATTTCATGTCCTGCTTTTCTTTAGAAGGACTTCCGAACCAAAAAGGGAACTTGACTTCCATTTGTCTTAAAACAAAGCATTCATTCGCTTTTCAGATTCTTTCACTGCAATCGTCCAATTACCACATTTCATGAACAGTCACGACTTACAGTGAAAATACAAAATTTTATAATGAATAATGCTTTTTTGTTCATATTACACACCTAATACTTGGTTTAAAGTTTTTAGGTTGAAAATCCAAGACGACTCACCCACGTTGATTACTCTTACACAACATTTCTCTTCCCGAAAACTTTGGATAACGATACCAACCTGAAACAAAACGGAGCATTATTATTTCAGTATTCGAGTTACACACGGTGTCTGAGTGTTTCAACTTATTATACAAGTTTTATCTTGGAAAGTCATAATAACATTCGTAATCTAGGTTTTCAACTCCACAATCCACGATGGATGCGGTGATTCTTTCTGTCAAGGAACTAGAAATCTGTAAAGCGTATTAGATAATATTTTAATGAAAGTAGAAGATTCGCAGAAATGCATATTTTTTTGTTTCTTCGAAGCCTAATATTTCTCCCTGTTTCCTTTCAAGACATGTTTATTGTGGTAATTATTTACGGCTTACAATAGTTCAAAATTATTATAAATATAAATAAATATAAATTTATCGTCAAAAGCAGTACAAACTGCATATGACCACGTGGAGGACAGTAAATTAATTTACTCTCCGGAAGCAAGCAAGGGACCATCCCATCAATTCCAATCAAGGGCTATAAGGCGGAGGTGGATTCAAAAATTTCAGATAAAATTTCTAGATAAGATAAAAATTTAGCTGCGTGTGATAATACTAATAGAATATCAACATGTTTGTAATTTAACACACAAAAATTATTTTACATGTACAAATTATTATCGAACTATAGATTATTCTGAGTTATAGTGTTTATAAATCATCAGAATTGAAATAACACTAAATTCACGATTTCGTGTTTCAATAAACGCGCCGCTAGACAAAAGTCTAGAGATCTTGTACAAGAAAACCGCCTCTACCCGAAGGAAAAACGGAGCAAAACCCGGGCCAGGATGGGGCTACAGAATTTATGTACACAACCGTGCCAAAGTTGAATATACATAAAACTAAATTAATATGACTCAAAAGACACAACACAATCATGCAAGAAAATAGTTTTTGAAATTGTTAAAAGTTATTTTAAAAGTACTACAGCGATGGTGTGATAAAGTATAAGACGGATTTAGCTTTTATTAAAATCAATAAATTCTTTTACATTGTAGAAGCACCGGTGCAGGAGGTAGTTTTTAATCGCGGATTTGAAGAGATTCAATTTCATAATATCTTTTATTTTCTTGGGGAGGGAATTATATAGAACGATTCCCGAATGATGTGGTCCCTTTTGGCAAAGAGTGGTTGACACTCTAGGACGATGAATATTATTCCTATTGCGAGTATTGTGTTCGTGAACGAGACTGTTTCGTAAGAAGCAAAGAAGGCACTTATGTAATTTGGTCTTTACAAACACGACCCTTTCATAAATATAAATGCAGGGAAGTGATAAGATATTTAATTCCTTAAATAAAGGTTTCAGTTCAAGAATTATCAGAGAGAAATGTAATGTCGATAATTTCTTAAAGCCCCAGTCCTTTTTATAATGGAGGTTAGTAGTAAGCTTAACGAATTTTTTTTCTTTTTGAAAAAACTTTCAGTAATATTCCGTTACAAAAGAGATAATATAATAGTTAAGGAGTATTGAAATTATTTACAATATTTTTTAAATAAAAAAAGGTTGTTATATTTTAAACATAAAGAAAGAAACAATTTATTTGTACAGGAGATTTGCCCTAATTGATCAATATTATTTATCTTTGCTTTGTTTCGGATATAAAACATATGTTTATCATCGACTATAAAGTAATTTAAAGAAATTTAAAGAATGTTTATGAGTTGTAACAATTATTTCAGTTAATCATATACGTAACTGTCACATCTAAGTAACAAGGTAACACAGTTATTTTAACGTGAAAAAACGTGCGTTATAGTTATAATTCATGGCATGTCATTTGAACAGAATACATTTGTTGTGTTAGCATGGTTGGGAGAATATAAAACTGTGAATCTCATAAACTTTCTCGAAATGTCGTTTGAATGTAAGGACACCAAAAATGTAAAGGTAATGGAAAACTAATATTATTTAGTTATTTTTCAAACCTTCCACTTAAACTTCACCTATGTGTTAAAACATAAATCTTTACTGAAAACTTCATCGTCCTCTTTTCTTAGGTCCGTCTAGGGGAAACACGTCAAAGAATCAAAATTATAATTAGAGTTTCAATTATGAACTTTCAAGTGATATTTTTGTAGACTGTAACGCGCGTGATAAAAACAGAATATTTTAATTCCCACAACTGTGATCAATAATTTTCTCACGTTGATTTTCAGAAGTAACAGTTTGTCTTCAACGAGATTATCTATCCTGATTTCACACTCATTAACTTACAGCGTTCTCTTAAGCGTAGATCTACACCCTCGTAATTTCTTCACATGGATTGTTTTCGCGTCTCTTTTCTAAGAAGTCTTCCTTTTCAAGCACGTTTCAGAGAACTTTAATTCCCTAAATTCTTCTTGATATTACTCTATTTTTTAATTTTCTCGGTGCTTCAGATATTAAATTAAATGTGGAGGTTCACTTCATGAAGATATTGAAGTTTTTAATTTCATAATAAAAGGTTCGCGAACGGAATTTTAATCAATCATACATAACAGGTGGGATTACGTAATTGAATTCCAATCGAATACTCTAGAAATTACCTTTCGCTGGAGCAAAGGTGCAGTATTTGTAGAACTTATTTTAATTAAGCCAACAGTGAAGAGGAAAGGAAGTATAATGCTTAAAATTTAACGAAAATTCATTAAAAATAATTAAGTGTCAAATTCCTTAGATAACTGAACTCGAGATGGATTACTAACTATTTATATAAACTTAATAACCAATTATTCTCATGAGAGCCTGAAAAACCTCTTAGGCTGTCTGATAAATAACTAGTAGTGAAAGACAGTGGAGCAAAGAAACTTTTAAACCTCTTTCACTTAGTTCCAAGAATGAAATTATGTCAATAAGGAACCAAGTTTAAGTACACACTTTTTTATTATTATCACAGAAAAATAATTCTGTTACTAATTCGATTCTCTCAATTACATGCTGTACGTCACAAGAGGTTGACAGAAACTTTTTTTTCTTGAGTTTGCATTTGAGAAATTGAAAAGAAATTCTCCTAAAGTAAATTTGTAGGGATTTGAAGATATCTCGGGATTTGAAGATCCGGGACTAGGTCTGGGTGGAAATGGTGTACGGTTGTGGAAGGCGAACTGGTGGTGTAGCGGTTAACACCCTTGCAATCAAAGCAAGAGACCCGGGTTCGTGTCCCGGCTGGTCGACATTTTCACTTGACAGAAAGTTATCACATATATTCTCCACGTGTAGGGTACACGGAAGAAATATGTACGAAATCAGAATGAATTGTCCGGAAATTGACTTCTATTACAAATGTTTCTAGTAAAATCTATGTTTGGTTTTGATGCATCATTTTCTTTGTGAGTAATTGGGCGAACATAATTCATAATATACACTAAAACTCACGATGACAGACATGAAAAAAATCGAAAATACTCGTCTGGAGCCAATTTGTAAAGATCTAAAGAGATTTCGAATTCTTTTTCGACAGATTACAATGTTGGAGAGTAATAATTATAATAAAAATGAATGAAATTCCCTATGCTGAAATGAAAGATTTTTCTAACTAGTGGAACGATGTGCACTCCCATTCCGTTCAGACAAAACAAGGACACATTTCCCAGTCGTGTGAGTCAACAAACTAGTCTGGATGTAAATCACGGGAGATAATCGCAGAGTTTCGGTAAACAAAGCATTTAACTATCGAATTTATGGCGTTTTCTTGGAGTTGGTTATTGAATTAAATTGTTTGGGGCCTTGGCATTCCTACTTCGGTAGATATGTTTTATAGCTATTCATAATTTCTTTGCAATTTAAGAAACAGTTTTGAAGAGCGTTTCTCAATCTACTGAACAAAACAAAAGTGAAAATAATTTAATATTTCGAACGTCAAGTAAAAATGCGTTAAATCTGTAAAAGCTAGTATAAAAAGCATGAATTCATCAAGGACACACCGAGAATAAAAATACTAAAACATAACATTCACTTTACCTCACCTCCTTTTGCGTTTAACCAAATCTATTTTGCAAATTATATGATTCACATTGGAATCACTACGTTGTTCTTTGACGCTGTTATTTGCTAAATTGACGGAAGAAAAACTTATATTAAAGTATCTACCTAAAAATTGAATTGATTTAATATAAATGCATTAATGTCATAGTAGGTACAAGTGTAACGTCTCCTCTTCAGCCCAGGAATAGATTTTCACAGATCTTAGATAAGTGAAATTCGGAAAATATTCATTAATAATAAAAAGTCATTATCCGAAAAAAGTAATGTGGATGTAAGACAAATTAATGTGACGAAACCCGTATGATTGGGGTGAGAGTGGAAATTAAAGACATTACTTAATATGTGAAATACACCGGTAACCTATGTTATGACAACAGAAGATTAAGATGGAGTGTTATTGTGGACATTAAATGCAGTTTTGTAAATAGAGAGACATTCCAGTAGAGATGTCTCTCTATGACAGTATGACTTTTATAAATTATGGCGAACTGAACAGTGTACATAAATGCATGTATGGACTATGTTTTCGTCTTTTTGTAAGTAAATGGAAAAAGAACGTAACTGGTCTACAATTGAAGATGTCAGTGTTCAAAACGTAAGCCAAAAGATTTGAATAAGAGCTCGCGAATTAATGATTTCAAAAGGTGAGAGGAAATCGTCAGAGAAGAGGAAATGTGTACTCTCCATTTGTTTTGTTTAGTAACAAAATAATTAATTTTAAATAAATTTTGAAACCAATACATTTCAAATTATTTGAATTACAATTACACAATTATTTATTATCAGTTGCTTTAATTTTAAATCGTTGATTAGTAAAAAAACTTAAGTATTAAAGGAAATTATTTGATGGAAAAAAAAACTTGAAGCAACCTATTTTACATCAAGATATTAAATTCACCAATATATTAAATCAATGATAATGTTTTTGATGTGCTAAACTTTATACAGTATGCAAATTCTACATTCGCTCACAAGCGTCACTATGATAATTGAGAGGGAGGAAAATTAATTCACTTCAGTGAATTCTATTTTGCAGGTAAAGAGGGGTACTTAACGTCAGGAAGTCTCTTCCATTTGAAGCGGTTGAATGCGTTCATCAGCTACCAATCACGCAATCGACGAGTAATAGCTTCCCAAGTTGAAAAGTGTCTATTTTGCGGTAACTATACCTAATTTTCATCCTAATTCACGACAGGACGGCAAGATAATAGACAAGGTTGCCAATAATACAGCATGGAATAGAGGAAAGGCATATACTGAGGAAGTTCGTAGTAAAGGGATAGCACAAGTTAAGTAGTGAGAAATACCACTTTTCAAAGAAACTCTTGTAACTGCCTTATCAAGTTGTATATCTACGAAATGCAGCAAAACATAACTAAAAATGCCCTTAATCAAGAATGTTCATTCTTCGAACGAAAACTGTGCGGTTATGAAACCAGCACAAATGTAGGACACGGGTTGGGATCCAAGATAAAGATACGCATATATTTCTTGTGGGGGTTCACTTATCTGCTGTATGGGGATGTGTCTCAGGTCTTCCGCGGTTAGGTCTGGGTGGAAATGGTGTAGAGCTGTGGAAGGC
>NNCF01126403.1:4111-34707 GCA_002313205.1 Laupala kohalensis | reverse complement strand
TGCGATCAAAGCAGGGGTCCCAGGTTCGATTCCCGGATCGTCGCCATTCACACCTGACTGAAAGGTTTCAAGATAAGGATAGTTCGATAAATTTTATCTTCGTGATAATCGTGATATCTTCTCAAAAAACGTAAATGAATAATATCATGATAATTTTAATTCATCTTTATTCTTTGAAATATCAGAGTAAAATCTTTATAGTCTGTAAAAAAACTAAATCGGCTTTCCTCAGATTCCGAATACGCCTGATGTTTTACTTTACAAAAATGTTCATGTGCGTACGAAAAATATTGAAGTAGCATAAAATTAAAATAAACAAATCTCGGTATAACTCTTTTGTCCTCCACGTGGTCATACGCAGTTTGTACTGTTTTTTGACAATAAATTTATTATTATTATTATTAGTCAAAATTCTGTAACGACAGTGATTATGGTGGTTATCCAGTCTCACTCTTATCTTGAATTCATGAACAATAAAATAAAGACCAAGGCAGTTTTTCCATTTTTTTGAAATCTTTAAGTCACATATTTTGACCATTTAGACACGTGGTTCGATTCACCAGTAAATTAAATATTTTAAGACTTTGTATTACGTAAATTTTATTTAGTATTTATTAAGTTACATATATTTGCATGAAAACTGACATATCAATATACATTGGAAAATGAGTATGGAAGACTATTCACACTGTTGATGTGATAAACTGGTTACAATCACGAGAAGAAAACATCCCATGTTGGGGTAAAATTCTTCGAACTTTGATCAAGTATAAGAATCTTCGTGCTTGAATAAGACACCAAAAGTACATCAACTGAGTTCTTCCTTGCCAATATCGTTTTCGTAATTTGTTATTTTATATCATGTCTTTATCATATACATCATATTTTAATTCATTGGATTCCCTCCATCGCTGTTTCACTAACTATTCTTATAGCGCTATTATATATAACGAAGTGAACGCCAATTCTAGTTCAATAATTTCAAATATTCCGCCACCACTTCGAATCCAGTACTCCTAGAATACGTAATATGAAATTCTGCATTAATAAGTTAAATTTTACATTTTCAAACACTTTCCCATTTTTATGCACTCTCCAAAGTCAATTTCTCATTAGTTTCTATTCACAAATTAAGAGGAGGTACGCAGGGGAAAAAATCTTAGCGAGGTGACGCCTGGAAAAATCACCTTCTCTTCAGGTCCATTGTTTCGTTGTTATATGCGACCCTTCCGTTCGTCAAGTCCTCCCCCTAGTTGAAGGGTGGAATACGCAACCAATGAGACGTCTCCGTTATACTCTCCCTCAGGTCTTTTCAAATGCAGACCCTCTTCCAGATGAGCGATGGACTGTCGCCAAGCACAGGAGAAGGGTAACGCGACCACAAGAGGTGGTAGTTTCAACATTTTTTATTTCTTTCCATTATACATAGCCGAGGTTCCTTCCTCGTTCAGAAACAAAGACTGATGTGTTCAAACTTTTTTTGCAAATATTTGAAGAATCTATGTAATCCGAGGGGAATGTTAGAAGAAAAATTGCTTATGGAGGGAACGTGACGATGTGTGTCCAAAACACTTAATGAAATTTTGATAATATACTCCGAATAGTCGGTACTAAGCCGTCATCCTAAATGAGGTATTTGTGGGTTTCCCTCGATTGCTTAAGGTAAGTGCCGGGGTGATCCCGTGCTTGCTACCCCAACTAGTAAAATTTATCCTCCAATTTTACTTATAGTTATTCATGTATGTATGTTTTATGATGTTTGAATGTTTTAATATTTTCTATTATTGTATGTTTATGCAGTATGTATTGCAAATATATGCAAATAGTGGTCAGGCGGAAGAGGAAGATGGATGGCCTGAGCCTCGCCACGGAATAGTCATTTTATTATTATTATTATTAAGAGATGAAAAAGAGGGAGGAGGTTTGTTGATGTTTGTAAAAGGAGAATATAGTCTAGAAGTGAAAGAGATTGAAACAAGGCAATTTGAGATGTTAGCAGGAGAGATTAAATTAGAAAAAGATAATAAAGTAACTATCTTAGCTATATATAGGCCACCAGAGAAAAGTAGATTGTTATTTTTAGAAGAACTGAATGAAGCATTGAAAAAATGTAATAATAAAAAGATCATAATAATTGGAGATATTAATTTTAACATAATGGAAGAATCAAAAAGCAGAGAGGATTATTTAAATATGTTATTAAATCATTCATTAATACAGTGTGTTGATAATTTTACGAGAGAGGAAATAAGGAATGATGAGTTGGTACAAGCTTGTTTAGATCATGTAGTAATAGGAAGTAAGGTAAAAAATAGTGAAACATTTATAATGATGACTAAAATGTCAGACCATTATATAATAGGAATGAGTTGTGATGTAACACTACAGGAAGAGAAAGAAATTAAATGTGAGAGTGAGACAATAGAAATAGTTTGTAAAATCAGACTGAAAAAGGAGCTTAGCAAATTAGAAGTTCTTAATCTTGATGAGAAACCTGCTGATGAATTATATTCAATTGTGAGGAATACTTTTGACAAATTGATTGTTAAGAAGGAAAGAATAACAAAGAGAAAAGAGAAAACTATTAAACCATGGGTTAATAAGGAAATTAAAGAAATGATGAAAGAAAGAGATATCACTTTTAGAATATGGAAGAAAACTTCAGAAAAATCAAAGGAGAAAAAAGAAAAATTGAGAAAGGAATATAAGTTATTAAGGAATAAAATTACATTTTTAATTAATACGCAAAAGTTACATTTTCAACTATATAAAGCAAAAAAGGAAAGTAATGAATTCTTTGTTATCCATTCCGGAAAAGAAATCAGTGGATGAAGTTATAACCAATAATTTTAAAAATATAGAATTTGAGGAAGTATTAAGTAACTTTGCAAAAACTTTTAAAAAACAACCCAAAAAAATAACACATGTTTGTAATCTGGGGGTAATGGATATGATAGAAAATTATAATCAAGAAAACTCTTTTTATTTACCAGAAATAATGTTAGACGAAACTAAGGCTCTTATTTTAAACATGAAGAGCAATAAAGCAACAGGTTTAGATAAGATTTCAATGAGAAATATAAAGGAAAATATGGATGTATTGGCAACAGTGATTCAGATGATAATAAACAATGGAATAAAAGATGCAAATTTCCCTGAAGGCTTGAAAGAATCAATGATTAGACCAATACATAAAGGTGAAAATGCAAAAAATTATGAAAATTATAGACCTATTTCCATTATGAACTCTATAGGTAAATTATTTGAAAAATATCTGGCACAAAAGTTAATAAATTATTTGGAGAAATTTAAAATTATAAGTGTAAAACAATATGCATATCAAAAAAATAGAGGAACTGGGGATTTATTAGATGATTTGATGGAAGTAATGAACGAACAATTACATAAAGGAAATCATGTATTAGCATTATGTATTGACCTTTCAAAAGGGTATGGTGTGGTGAATCATGACACATTATTTGATGCATTAAAGAGAATAGGAATAAGGGGTCATAGTTTGAAAGTATTTCAAAGTTACCTAGAAGGAAGATTTTTTAGAGTAAAAATAAATAACAAAGTAAGTGAAAGGGAATTTTTAAACATGGGCATTCCACAGGGTAGTTATTTAGGACCAATTTTGTATTTGATTTATGTGAACGATCTAAAAATATGCTTCAAAAATTGTTACCATTTTATATATGCAGATGATAAAATGATAGTTTCAGTGCATAAAGATCAAAAGATAGCAGAACGAAATTTAAGAAATGATTTTGGTATATTTCAGAAGTGGTGTCATGATAAAGGGCTAATAATTAATTAAAAGAAAACCAAAAGTATACACATCACAACATCACATACACCAAAGGAGCCTATTAACATCATTTTTCATGATACATGTTGTATCCATGAAAGAATTTTAAACTGTGAGTGTAAAAACAAAATTAAAGAGGTTGATAGGTTAAAATATTTGGGAATAGTAATAGACAAGAATCTAAATTGGAGGGAGCATATTCTAGAAGTATGTAAAAAAATAGAATAAGTACATGGAAACTGATGAATGTAAAAATCTTTGTAAATTATGAAACATTTAGAATGGTTTATTTTGCATTAATAGAATCGATTATAAGATATGGAATAGGAGTTTGGGGGGTAGCCGCAAAAATGCATTTAGACTTGGTGCAAAGTATACAAAATAAAAATATTAGATGTCTAGCTGAAAAATTGAATCTGTTGGATTGTGAAAAGGATATTTGGTTTAGAGAAACCAAAATTATGACTGTAAGAAATTTATATGAATTTCAAATCATATATAAAAACTTTTTTGAAAAAAGATTTAGGAAAGAGAGTGAACATAATTATAGAATGAGAAAAAGATATAATTTTTTGATACCAAATACTTTCAACAAGTATGGTGAAAGAATGAAAAGATTTATAGTGCCTAAACTATTGAATGAGATGCCTGATAATTTAATTGAAATTCAATCAAAATTTATACTAAAAAGAAAATTGAAAGAGTGGTTAGTTGAAAAGGAAAAGTTTATTTAAAATATGAGATAATTTGGATGTGTATAGATGGTAATTAAATTGTAAAGAAAATATAAATAGGAGACTGTTTAAATGAAATAGGAATGGTGTAGTAGTAGTAAGAGATAAATATATGTGGAAATTTTTTATTCTCTCTGACAAGTTCAAAAGAACTTAGAGAGAAGAAAGTTCACAAAAATGAAAGAAGAAGTATTGAAAGAAGTTTTGAAAATTGTGTTAAAATGAATAGTAGATAATGGTATATTAGAAGATTTGCTGTAAACTATAATATTGTTATTGTAAAAATTGGTTGTGAATTGTATGAGTAAATGTTTATAATATTGTTTGTACTTCTTATTGGAGAATAAAGAATTATTATTATTATTATTATTTATTCTTATTTCAGCTAATACGGGTATCTTTCTTCCAACCGGGAATGAAGCACATTCCTAGGATTGGATATAATCCATATAGCAGCTACAATACTTTTCTCAGGATATGAGCAGTTCCCAACAGTGCTGTTTTTTAAATTTCATTTACATTTATATATCCTGGTTTTTTCTGTATTTATTGCTGTATTGTTTTATTGATAGTTCCTAATGGCCCTATTACTACTGGTATGATGTCTGTTTTCATTTTCCATATTCTCTCATTCATTTTGTTTTTCACAATATTATTATTATTATTATTATTATTATTATTATTATTACAAGAGTCAATCTCGTGTAATCTCATTTCTCTTGCAAATTTAATTATATTTGTTTAAAATAAAATTTACTTTTCAAATGCTAGAAAGAAACAAATGCGTCAGCGACCTTTCTAAAAATAATTATCGTAGGAAGGAAGAAGAGAAGAACTCGAAATCCAAAAGAGCCATTAGTCAAAACTCCCGCTTCTGGTCTTCTGCTGGTGGGTGAGGTAAGCGGATTTACGAAAGCCGAGCACTCACGTTGAATATGCTCAGGTGGTCGGATGGAATTAGGAGAGGGATACCGCACCCACGAAGACTGAACACACGGATACATATTTCAGTGACCAAGAAAATAGAAAAACGATCGACTGCATACTTCACGAACCTCGTAACAAGTATGGCCCAGTAACTCAACAAATAGGAACGAAGAAAACGGAGTGGAAATAACAGTTTACTAGTAGCTTCCAATGCATCCCAAGGTTTGGGCAAATAACCGATCGAAACTATCGCAAATTTTCGAGTTTAGTCGAGTCGGTTTGGGTTATGAAGTCGGGTAATCGGTTTAACGATCAGTTTATTGGAACAACATCGTTCCTGTAAACATCTGCTAAGGCGTCTTTTCAATAAAATGATTGGATCTCGGATCACCTAACTTTTCGATCCGAACCTGACCAAACCAGGAAATTTGCGGTCGATTTCTGAGGGTTCTTCTCCCATCTCTGCTAAATATAAGATAGAATACACTAGTCTAGGACCCATGACATGGAAAAGAAGGTTGCGGGAAAAGAAATGTCAATACGACTCACACCTGCCGTAACTGTTACCATATCACTGACTATTCTTCTTGGTAGAACGCATAGTCAAACTACGGTCCGATTTTCTACTTATAGACTACAATAGCATTAACGAAATAATTTACATAAATGCAAAGTGCATTCATACAAAAATGTGATAAAATTCAATTTTAATTGGGAGGACATATTTCGCTGTACCCGAGCGAATACATGACAGACACAGTTAATAAAGGAAAACATTAAGAGAATTAAAGTCTATCAAATCACTTGAAAACTTTCTTGTTACAATTAATTATTTTACAGTTTATAATATTTGAAAAAAAAGCTCACTTGACGTAAATAACCAAAACTTTATTTCAGAAGCTAAAATAGAAACGTTTTACGTAAGTGCTGATCTATTCTCGTGATTTAATTCGATAAATGGATTCTTCTGACGTCTCAATCGATTTACATGAAGTGATCTTCGAGCTTTTTGAAGCTCTTAAATATTTGCAAATTGTAGTATCTCACAAATATTGTTACGATATTGAACAACGAGTAATTGTAAATTGTAAAAAGTGTTAAAGCGTTTGCTTAAATGTGCTCTCTCTTCCAATGATCTGTAGGAGAAACTAGTGGTGCAAAACCATTGCACATACTTTTTCATCTACGTTTCTCAGTCTGGACTACAGAGCGGCATTAGAGCATTCTATTAGGAGAGGGATGATTTTCACATGTTACTCCATATTATAATCGTCTTCATTTTACCCAACTTAAAAAGTTTATTAAAGAAATATATTACTAGCATTTACATAAAGGAATCACTAATATACAAATTCTTTTTCTTCTTTCTTTTTCGTTTTTTGGGGAGATAAGATCAACAAAAATTATATTCCATTTCAAAAGATATATTTATTAATAAATATGAATAGTATATTATTAACGCGAGAACAAAGCAAGAAGACCATAAATATTCTTATACAATTTAATTAGGAACTGTAGAGTTAATTTTTTTGCAATTTGAAATTTCAAAATTATATTAAGAAACACTAATCGTATCTATTAATTATTTCGGTTGAATAGGTGATACTGTTTGTTTTATTTACGTCCTGTTGTTTCCTTACTCTCCACATCTATCTCATCAAAGAATTCTGTAAGTGTTAAGAAATATTTTTACAATAATACTATTTTTAACGATTGAAAATACTATTAAAGCATTGTATTAAAATAACATGAGCAATTAAAAAAAACAAATATTACCTTCAAAACAAAACAAAAACGCGTAGTCAAGTTAATTATTAAAACGATAAGAAATAATGTAAAATAACATCCTCACGAATCAAATAATTTACACAGACATTAAATATGACACACAGCATGCACCAATTAACAAGAAAATCCAGCAAAAGGAACAGTGGACGTATCTGATACCGACGCTTACGCGGAAAATAATGCAGCGTCACCAGATGTGAGGTCGGACAAATGCTTAGAGGTCGCGTAGGTGGACGATTCACGATACCAAGAGAAACATAAGATGCAGCATTCCTCAGTTCTCCTTTTCAACGTAACATATAAAAATGACACATCTACAAACATAAATGTGTGTGTGTGTGTAAAAAATAAGTGAAAGAAAAATNGAAACATAAGATGCAGCATTCCTCAGTTCTCCTTTTCAACGTAACATATAAAAATGACACATCTACAAACATAAATGTGTGTGTGTGTAAAAAATAAGTGAAAGAAAAAAACCATTAACTAGAAATGCATACAATAGTGTTTTAAATGAACAATAATATTTTAGACGGGCTCAAAGTCAATAAATTAACAAATTACTAAAATTATTTTAATATCTCTATACCAACATTCAAACGAAATACCGCTAATGCGGATGTAATGCATACTAATTCTACTTTACGTACAGAAAATTTCAGCAAAATCGTTGGATCAGTTTTTGAAAAGTATTCAAAAATGCACTTTGACCTTTATGTGAAGTGCCCTTTGCATTCAAGTAAAAAGAAAATTGAAAGCACGTGCATATGTCAGAAGTAAATTCTACCCTAAATACGAAAAATGAAAACAAAATATTTTTCCATTCGGTCAGGAGTGCTGCGCACAGACGGACAGACGGACGACCCGGCCGGCCGGATGTCCAGCCAAAAACAACTATTTCGGAATCGAGGGTCTCCAAAATGGATATTTCCGCAAAAATCTCGTTTTCGAACTTTTTCACGATTACAATACTTTGTATATACTACGTATATGAGAAAGAAAAAAAATTATAAAAATTTAATACGAAAATAAGACGACTATTCAGAGTCTATGAAGGTCCAGAGGCAAGATATGGAGGTTATTTTGTATTTGGCAGTCCACAGTTATTTTGTCAAGTTAGTCTATTTTATTAAGTTTATTGTCAATTTACTGGGTTGATTACTTCTTAACATTGAATATGAACAATATTCCGAAGCAAATTTTTCATCCTAGAAAAAGTAGATAGATACAAAGGATACTAGGAAAGTTTTGCAACACAGCATTATTTATTTAATTTTTTCAAAGTAATTTCCGCCACATTCAATACACTTCTCCATCCTCTGTTACGAATCCTTAAACCAGCTCTGCCAAGTTTCGCTAGGGAATAAAGCACACTCGTTGTCCCAAGCCCTTAGAAGGTCGTCATCACTTGAAAACCGCATCCCTTTCAGCTTCATTTTCACATGCGGGAACAGTACAAAGTCGCAGGGAGCAAGGTCTGGATTGTAAGGAGGGTGCTCAAGAAGTTTCAGTCCTGTAGTTGTGAAATATTATGTGCAGACTTTGGCTCGGTGAGCTGGAGCGTTGTCATGATGAAGGAACCAGGTGTCCATTCTTGACTTTGGCCGCAGTTTCTTCAGAGATTCAATGGCTTTGGTTAGGTACTGTTCAGTGTACCACTGAACTGTACTGTCTTCCGTGTGTCCAAAACAACACGCTCCACAATTCCACTCGATTTGAAAAATACAGCTACCATTTTCTTCTTTACAGATCGGGATTTTCAGACAGCTTCGGGTGTGTCCTCATCTTCAAAGACCAAAACTTTGTTTTGAGTCTTGGTGGGTACATTATAATATTACAGTCACGTCTCGTCACCTGTCACGATGCTGTTTAAATACCGAGATTGTCACTTATTAAGCATTTTCAGCATCTCCCGGCACCATGTCACACGTCGCCACATCTGCTCTTCAGTCATTCTACGCGGCACCCACAGACAACAAAGTTCCTTCACTTGTAAATGCTCATGCAGAATCAAATGAATTGCTGGTGCATTTAGGCCTAAAGTATCCTCTATCTGCTGATAGGTCACTCGCCTATCTTCAAGCATTTTCCTCACAGCAGTAATGTTTCCGTAACTGACATTCGTGGTCTTCCCGTCCTTTTAACGTCCTTCAGAATGAAATTTCCCCTTTGGAATTCTCTGTACCACCTGAATGTAGTTGTACGATGTGCACAAACATCACCTAGTGCGACCGTCATTTCTTCTAAGCACTGGTCTACGTTTAAACCACGCGCGAAGTTATACCGTGAAACTGCCCGTATCTCACTTCGTGACGAAACCATAGCAAGCACTTGAAACTAATGAACAATTGAGCGCATAGACATGGCGCTACGGCTACTGTGCAAGTATGAACATGTCTCAGCACAGCAGCATACAGCCACCTGCAGCTCATTGTTACATCATATTGCAAAACTTTCCTAGTACCCTTCGTATTTGAGCTGGCTTGTCCTCACTAAATAAAACATTAAACGTGAAATTGACTTATTAATTCGCAGAATACACCCTTCCGTAACAGAAAGTAAATCGAAATATAAAAGTTTTCATCACTTGAAGAGGTAGTCAAGAGTTCTAGTGCGATTAATATCGAAATTTATGCACCGAAAGGTTTGGAACTCGCAAATGTTCCTCCGATTACAAATCCTGTATTCCTTCCCAAAGTGCTCTCTCGGAAACAATTCAATTCCACGAAAGTGGGGTAATGGTGGATTACCAATTCGAAATTAGAGCTCCAAAACACTAATGACGCCCATTGACTTAAGTAGTTACCAGAATTTCGGTGTAGAATCTACGAGGTAATGTAATGAAAGAAAACCCATTTTCAATGCACATCTGAAGCTCACTGATAGAATATGAGAAGGATAAAAAACAAATTTTTGGTGAATATATTTTAATTAAAAGCATTATTAATCTGAATTCATAGCACTGCACTGATTACAATACGAGATTAAAACATTTGAGGTCAGCTGAATAATAATAAATTTAATAACACGAGAAACGAATTAATTACAATTTTGATAGATGTCAGAGGGCGGTTTAACGTGTTTTTAATGAAATATTATTTATTTTATGTATACATTGACAAGGATTTTTGCAGATTTACATTTCATAAAATGGTCGCAAGTATACGTGATAACATCTTTGAAGATTTTCTGGAATGCGAATAATTGTAAAAATATTTTATTCATTTTAATCTAACAACACAATTACTGTAAAATAATTACCGTATTAAAATATTTCGAAAATAAATGTACTTGCATTGCGAAAATTAATTAAACCCATTTGTTTTTTAATACGTTTTTACGGATCATATTAAGTCAACCAACGTTGGTAGTGTCCGGGTAATTAGTCTGAAACATTCGTGTTGGACTCCGAATATTGATTCCCTACAATTTTTTATGCAAGAATTTTTTTATATAGTCAACATTGAAAGTCGTAGTAAATATTTTAATTGAAATATGATAGCAGATGAGAATAATATTTTCTACTTAATTTTATATAGAAATTTTCGGCAACATATAGTTTTTCTTGTAATTTCAAAACTTCTTCTGACAGACAAGCTTAGTTCATCCACTGTGTTATTACTTGATAGCTATACAATATTACTATGTCACAAAGTGAATCAGGAACATATACTCTCCACTGTTAGCATCAACACGAACACAACTTATACATCAAAAATTCCATATACTAGATGTAACACAAGATGAACCATACGCTTTGACTTATTTTGTTTGTATGTCAGAAGAGATGTCTGCACACACATAACATCATCTTCCGTGGCGCTACAGCCCAGTGAGAGCCATGGCATCCTCTATTCGTCGCCTCCAAAATTCTTGATCCTCTGCCTTCCTCTTCAAATCTCTCAGTTGTAGCAAATCTCAAGCAACCTCCCGATCTGCATCGTCCCATCTGTTTTTAGGTTTTCCCCTCGGTCTCTTCTTAGGTATTCTTTCTGAGAGTGCTTTCTTTGGTACTCCATGATCAGACATTCTTTATACATGTCCAGCCCATCTTAGTCTTTGGAATTGTATGTATTCAACTACATTGTATTCCTTGAACATGTCCCTTAATTCACTATTGTATCTTATCCGNTCGGTCCGAATATCCTTTTTGAGATTTTTCTTTCAAATACCAATAACTTTTCTTCCGAGTTTTCTCCCAGAGTTCAGGTTTCGCATCCATACGTTAATACTGGTCTTATAAGTGTTTTATAGATCTTTATTTGCTTCTTCGAGCAAGTAGTTTATTTCTTAATAAAGTCTGCAGAGCAAAGTAGGCTTGGTTTGCGAGAAACACTCTCTTTTTAATCTCGGCTGCTTCATCATTATTATTGGTGACCTCTGTACCTAAGTATTTGAACGAAGAGACTGCTTCTATATTTATGTTAGCAATGGAATATTGTTCAAATTTATGGCTGTTTCGTGTCAGTCTCATAGCTTTTGCTTTATTTACATTTACTTCTAAACCCATTCCCTTTGCCGCTGCCTCCAATGTAATATACTGCTCATTGACATCTTTTCGGCTTCTGTTTAGTATGCATAGATCATCTGCATATCCTATAATTTGAGTCATTCTATTAATGATAGTTCTCGTTGGATCAATATCCAATTGCCTAATGACTTTTTCTAGAGCCAAATTGAAAAGCATAGGTGCTAATCTATCTCCTTGTTTCAAACCATTACTTATGGAGAAGGAGTCCGTGACAACAGACTACACTCGTACTAACCCAGTTGTGTCCTGCATCGTTAGTTTGGTCAGCCTTATCAACTTATCTGGAATTTTGAAATATTTCATTGTATCATACAGTTGTTGTCGAATGATACTATCATACGCTTGCTTGAAGTCTATGAATATTTGGTGCACTTCTATATTGTATTCCTTACATTTATCTAATATGCGCCTCTACGTAAATATTTGAGATACAGTAGATCTACCTCTACGGAAGCCTACTTGATATTCTCTAATTATTTTTAACAGATGGTGTTAATTTTCCATGTATCAGTTTAGTAAGGACTTTATAATCAGTATTAAGCACGCTGACACTTCTATAGTTATCGCAAAGTAGTTTGTCTCCTTTCTTTGTACACACGACGGATAACATTCTTCAGGCATATCTTCTTCCATCCATATGTTTCTTATAATATAATAGAGCTATTTCCATACATGCTCTCCTCCATATTTAAGCAGTTCTGCGGGGATATTGTCACTTCCTGGTGATTTGTTGTTAATTAATTTATTTCAGTTATTTAAAGCAGCTTTAAAACACACACAACATACTAAATCCAATAACTATTTCAATGAAACTACGGTCATTATAACGCCCAATACGTTTGTGAAAAGGAATTTCATGCATCTAACTGAACTGAGAACGACAGCTCCAAATACTTTCTCACTATTAACTCTAAGCAAAGTATTTTTGGCATACCACTTACAACACAGTCGTTACACAACACATAGATTCGTAAACAGGAATTCATAGATTGATTATGGTTGTCTTCTACACTTCAGTATCACTATCTTAAGTTGAATCAAAATACGACACCTCTAACAATTTTTTTTTTCGGAACTAAAAAAAAAACTAAATATTTTCTCTGCGTATAAAAATATAAATTTTTCTCCCTTTGCAAGCTTAATGTGATGTATACTTGTGTTTATCAAAAGTATCAAAGTTCTTACTGGTTTACTACCTTTCAAACTTCTACAATTCTTTTACAGAGTTTTTATTTTGGATGTGTCTTATTTTGGGTAAAAACTTTATATATCTTTCTCTGAAAATAATATACTGATGTGTACCCTTGTCATGTTTTGAAGACAACCATTCAATTCTGCATTTAAAAGCAGCATGATACATATTGTTTTGCATGTTGTTGTTTCCCCTTGTAAAGAGGTGAGTAATAACTAGTAAAATCAGCTGGAAACTCAAAATGTGATTTTTCACAAATCAATATGATATGATAATGTTATTCACTTTACTATTAACAAGTTCAATGTTATAAATTTCACTTGTAAAATCTACTTGCATATACTTGCAAGGCGTACAAGCGCATGACTCGATAGTGCAAAGGACTGGACAATGAAGACACTTGACACTATGTGCAGCTATTGCTCATCTGCTATAACCCCATCCAGCGGCGGGCCATGGAACTGCGCTTGTGAAGCCTAGTGAATTGTGAGAATAGAAAACAATAAATTACAATGACTTATTTAACAAACCCCATATTTTTCTACTACATTCCTCTGAGGTCTACTCAACCAATTATTAATGAATTTGTTGCTTGCCCATTTTTAATTTTTTGTGTACACTTTTTTTCATATTCTAAAGGTTCAAAGTAAGCAGTTTTTATTTTTTTACAATTTTGGTTTTGAATTCTTATTTTGTTATAATATCAACTTCCTTATCTTCATTTTTTCTGCCAGATAATAGACCCTGAATTTCAGCTAGAAATTCCAATTTTTTGACATTTTAAAATCTTTAACCTGTACTGAAGTTAATTTTATTCTTATTTGTTGACATTCCCGTAGAAAGTTTATTCACAAAGTTTTAAGGCTGATATGGATGTACTATAAAACTTTTCATGATTGAGAAATAAGGTCTTCGTTGTAAAAAAAAAGCATGTTTTTAGTGTTATATATCTCAAATAGGGAAGGTTCTAAATATACGAAACTTGGAAGATTTACAGTTCTTTAGAATAAGAAGCAATAAATGTTTCTTGACTAATATGGTATTGATTGATGAATGACAGATTGAAAAATTGTTGCTAAGTCAGTAATAATTGTTGTCATCATTTAGGTGTAAACATGTAAAAAAGTGATAATAAAACAAGATAACAATCTGTTCAATAACGATAGTAATTGAACAGGCAGAAAATATTTTATTAATAAATTTTTACTGCTTCTTCTTCTTCTAAATAATCTTAAATTCTTTAAGTTTCATAATTATAGAACCTTCCACATCTGAGCTATTTAACACTAAAAGCACGCTTTTTTCAATCAAATAACATTTCTCAAACACGATAAGATTTATAGTATATCCATATCAGTTTTCAAACTTACTATAAGGATTTCCATAAGTATGACATAAAATAAAGCTCATTCCATATTCAATTTAATTAATTGAACGAGAAGTGTCAAGAATTCGACCTCTCAGAGTACGACAGCGTCTTAGGTCTGTACGACTTAGACATTGCCCTGAAGAAGACCACAGCACGATGGCCGAAACATTGGTAGTTTTATCTACTACGACGTGGTTTGTCCCGGACAAACAAGATCATATGTTACTAATACTTCACGAGATTGATTTAGTTCATTCACACATTATTTTTATGTGTGGTTCAAGTAATGAGTTCACACTCAAGACGTAATTGAAAGCAATCACAAAGATGAATTCAAGTAGCAATTTTTTCATTGGCATTATTAATCAACGTATGTTTTCATTTTAATACATTTAAATAAACTTAATTAAATAAATTGGAACCTGCAGACCAAGTTTCATGCACGCATGTTTCAGGAAATGCGTGGGTTCATGGAAATGTATTTAATGCAACGCGACGATTTTATTGGATTTTAGTGAGAAATGGCGAGTTAAGTGAGAAATAAAATGCTTTATTTGAAGCGGAAAATGAAGTTCGGGAGTTACAATTCAGCTCAAATAAAGCTAGAAGAAGCGGTGGAGAAGAATCCGCGAAAGTAATACTAGAAATTAAAAGAAAATTTTGCTGTGAATAAATTAGCGCTATCTCATCCGTGGAACGTGGATCACTGATAGAGAAATTTTTGTAGTTCGAAGAGAAATCTGTTATTAATTTCATCTTCTAAATTAAAATTATAAAAAAAACAAAAATTACGTTGTAAGAAATGGGGTTTCATCGGAGTACATTGCACCTTGATACCTTTGTTAAATATCTAGCCAAATGGACAAATTAAGCTAGCTTATGGTGTCGTACAAAGAAAACAACACTATTTCTACGAGTTTTCTGTGTCCTAAAGAGAACTAAGAAACGCGTCCAGAAAAGTACCTTTGTAATTAGACAGTTCAAACGCATTTCCATATACTTCGGGACCTGTCACATAACGGTGCTAACAGCTACAAAATTACCTAGAAAACAAGAAACATGCCAAGACTCGTTTGGACACTCCTCAGGGGTCTCCAAACATTTTAATTTGAGGGTCAAAGTGAAAAAAATTTAGTCGACCAGCAGGACGTTTTTTGCCAAGTAACTACTGCTTGTTCCTTATTATGTTTATTACATTAAAAGGTATGATATGTTTGAATTTATGATAGGTATTAATTCGAAGGTATAAATTTAGAACATGAAAGAGACAGGCATACCTGATTACCACGAATTTAATGTTTACTAAAACGATACCTAACGTAATAAGTATCTTAAACAATATTAAACAAACTTTAGAAAATAAAATTCTTTTTTATTAAAGAATTAGAGTGAACACAAGTTTTCAAGAAACAATATTTGTGAAGATATTTTGATGTGTAACTCTTTAACTTTCATTTTTGAAGAATGTGAGATGTGTGAAGTTGCTTTTGATCAACAATATCAGTCCATTGTAGGTTGAACATTATTACCTTGTCACCAGAATAATTTTAACATTGTCATGAGATAATCCGTCCAGCGGCGGACCGGATAAAACCCTTACGCAGGCTGAACCTGGCCCGCGGGCCGTAGTTGGATACCCCTGCTTCACGCTTACCCGTAATACTCTGCTAATGGCGGAACGATACATTACGACACGGTATTTCTTACTTAACATTCTTTTATTTTTCATGGTTGACGTCGTACGTAAGGGTAAGGGAAAAACCAATTATTTTTATGTGTGGTTCAAGTAATGAGTAGAAGATTCATCACGGAGAAAAATTGACGGAAGAAGAAGTAATGAAATAGGAAAGCAGATTATTAGAGCTCCTGAAGTCGTTTAAGGTTTTTAGTAGTAATAAATTTGAAGCACTCGCCAGAGGATGGGAATAATACTCGAAATCGTCGGTATTGCAATTGTGTATATTGTAAGTAATAAAAAATACAAATGATTAGTATCGTTACTATTAGATTTTGCTATCGTTTCTTTGAATACTCGCCCGAGCCTGAAGATTTTTCTCCTTATTCGCAGAAATAAACTCGTCCTTAGCGTGCTACAGAATGAAATTCCCACGCCTCACAGAACGACGTTAATGTGGCATTGCTCTTGGTGGAGACTGACCGAAAGAATTTTCAAAAGAAAATCAACAACCCTTTTGGTACTCTCTCAGCCGTCCCTTAAAATGCAGTAAGTTGGAAGAACAATTTCCGCTCCTGAATTACTACCTCTGGACTTGAGAGGAAATTAATGGTAGTGTTCCCATCGACTGTCTAGACTACAAACAGCGCGCCATGATTTGCACTGTTCTTGACATTCCACTAAGACAATGAATTTTCTGGCTATTTCAGATTTACATGCACTGAAATACAAAATCTAGTTTGTTACCTGCACTTCAATAAAGATTACTATTCTTGTGTGATAATATACTTTCTATTTTATATGTAAGGTTATATTTCCATTTATTTTAACTTGGTAACGAAAAAGACTCGACTACAAAACTGATATCGCAAGAAATGAATTATTGCATTTCCATGTTTATTCGAGCAAAAACATAATTTCTCATTAATCACGAATCTCAGCAAACAGTTGCGAAGTAATTCTTTTGGGAAGTCAAGTCAAAAACAAGAAAGGAATCAATAATTATTGGTTTCAAGCAGTAAAGTGATTCCAAAACAAACTTCAAGACATATTTAAAGATCAGTATCATAAGCTACAACCTAAATGAATACAGTTTGTCTTGACAGAAGTTTTACCACATAATTAGAAACAAGCAATAGATTGCGCCTATGTTCATCCCTGGTGTTTCAATATCTGACATTAAATTCCTTATAGCATAACAATCACAACTTATATACTGCATTCCTAACAGTGAGGTCAGTAGAGTTGAAGTGAATTCTATCACTTGTTTTAACTTATATATGATTGATCTCACCTTATATGATCTAAGATAATATTTGTATGCGTCAGATCAATACACTCAAAGCCACAAAAATAAGTTTCATTAAAAGGGCCTTATGATTCAGTAAGTTAAAAAATGAAGACCATAATTCTATTTCTCGCGAAATGAACACAGACTGAATTACTTTGAAAATTTTTTCTCGTGTCTTCAAAGCGCACAATCTATTGCCTTGGAAGTTTTATCGGAAAGCGAAGGGCTCCTTTGACGGCAATATTGAAAGAGCTCGGGAATAGTGATTCTAAGTGCTGGGTTCTCAACATCGTGGGAAAAAGAGAGCAACATTCATCGTAAACTCATTAAATAATACAAGTCTGAAATCGATGAAATACTATAACAAACATTAAATTAAATATTTGGTAAACGTTTTTTTTTCGTTGTGTCAGAATGATTTAAGTGTAAGGCGTAGAAAATTATTCGCTTCTTCAAACAGTAGTGAAATACACAACCACTAGACTATCATTTAACATTTCACCATTGCAGATTCCATACTTCACGGAGAACATAATTACAGCGGATTTCTTTTGTCTGACACTAAACAATAGGTTAGAAATATTAGACCATGTTCTGGAGCGATTTGTGTATATTTCCTAGTTTATATATATTATGGAAATTATGTTACGTTTAATGAAAATGGGAGACGGGACCGAGATTCAAACTCAGGACCTGCTTAACACGCTGATCCGCTTACGAACTGCGCAACCTCGTGATCTTTACATAGGTCTGTAGTTTTCGCAAGTTGAATGTCAATGGCAGACTGGGCCCAGAGGCGAACGGGGAGGTGCAGTTGGTAAGCGCATCAACGCATTCAGTTTGAATCTTGGTTCCGTCTCCCATTTTCATTCAACATAAAATAATTAATCTGTTACCTGACGGTGACGTTCACCGCAATTTAAGAGGTATCTGTATGTTAATACAGAATATCAATCGCTCTGAAGTCAACGTTATAACCAGATAATTAGAGTTCGCACGTCCTTCAAACCAAGTGAACGCACACGATGTTCACATAGCACTTCGACATAATGTGTATTCCAAACCAAAAGAACAGACACAAATAATTTGAGAAGTCTCTCATCCCCATCACTCTCATACAACAGCTGCTACAACAGTGTGGCTCTTATGGAGGTTCACAGAAGCTGACAGGTGACATACGCTGAGAAGCTCTACTCACAGTCAGCGGTAATGTAGGACTTAGAGAAAGAATAGGAAGAGAAGAGAAAGAGATCGTCGTCGCAGACAGGCGTTGGGAGTCTCATTTCCAAGAGACGGTTCACAGAGTTGGGCTCACGCCAACTGATATCTTTTGTCCCCTCCAGATTCCCATCTTCTTTAAATGTCTTTCAGGCTCAGAATGCAACGTTTCTAAAATCCTTGGTTGCTTCAGGTAAATGCGGGGATGATCCCTGGATTGTTACCCCCAGAAAATAGAATAATGTATTCCCTCAAGTATTGTGATTGATGTATATATGTACACATTATTGACAGTGGTCTGATGACTTAACCCTCATCCCATAGTAATGCAATTCTCTTATGATTATACTTTTTACATTTTTCTCATCTCGCATTATTTTTTCTCTCGTCAAGTGCTTCTGGGAGGACGAATCTATTTCAGGTCCAAGAAGATCTGGTAATGTGGAATGAAGACATGATGACGCTATGTTGCAGTCTGCTTATTACACATTCTAGGGACTTAATACGTCAAATGCTAGTTCTTGATATTATTGTCATTAATTTTGAAACTATCTTGACGGAAAAGATATTAAATACTGAATACTCGCATTGGTTATTTAAATTTAGTGTCTCCAATCTTTGGTGTAGGTCTGATATGAATATTGTCGAGTTAAGTAATCACCGGATTAACACTTTTTACACTGTATTGAGAAGAAACGTTTGCGGAAAGAAATTTTACACTCTTTTATTATAAAAAAATTATACATAATTACAAATTCATGTTTAACATTTTCCTAAATTCCGGTACACTTAGTTCGTATATTAATATGAAATAAATTGAATTCCGTAGCATACGAATTAAACATGCATGTGGTTATCTTCGTATATGTTTATCAAGACAATAAGTTAGTTCTGTAATTCAGGATTCCATTATTTCAGCATATTGCTACATCAAGCAAGTTTCCATGGTAAATTTTCTTTGTATGTGTGCGACGAAAGGCATGTCACCAGCCTTCATCTGATGAGTAATGGGTTCATTGCTGCCTTCCGCACAAAATGGAGTCATGTATCCAGGAGGCAATGGAGTTAAAACTCAAAACACAATCCATTTCCATTGCTCTGGAAATTCCAGGAAGCAATGCCAAGGTGGAGAATACTAATGCCGATAGAGTGCTCTTGACACAGATAATCTTTAATTCGCAAGACCCATGAAGCAGTGTTTTTGATACATTTGTGACTTACGATGTTCCACTAATCAAATTTTGCTCCAAAATAAGTCACATTGAAAGTAGCAATTGTCAAAATTAAGATCACCAAGTAATATAACAACGGGAGAGAAAACACGGGCAGTTGCACGATTCCACCTTGTTGGGGCACTGGTGTCGTTTTACCCGAGTGACGTCTAGGGGGAGTTCCTCTAACTACTTTTCTATTAGTTAGAGTATGTCTTTGACAGAGAGAGTTACTGTTGCAGTAAGTTGTGTTACCAGATCTGTCATCAATATTATCAAAGAAATTCACCAAAATTAGCAAGGTTCGATAATTAGCGAGGTGAAGTAGACCGTAAATGTATTTTATCATCATAAACGGTGGAGATCGCGCGAATGGAGTGAATTTGTGAGTACGTTGCTGCCACTTCACTTCGTAAAACGAAAATACTCAAGTAAGAAGTGTTTGTGTTCAAGTTTTCCGGTATGTTTCCCTATATCATTGTATATTTTTCCAGTGATATAGAATCTATTCCAGTGTTATTGCATAAGTTTCCCTATATCTTTGTGTATGTTCTCCAAAGTAACGGAATGCTTTCCAATGTTATTGAATATGTCTTCTAGATAATGTAATATGAATCATTATTTTTATAATACATTTTGTATGAACATTACTGAAATATCTGTTTTTATTGTTCCTTTACCTCGCCTTTCCCAAAAACTGAAATTTGGGTGACCTGTTTTAATTTGGAAGTTGAGTAATAAAAATAATGGAAGCGAACTATTTCCGCATTGAATGAAGAACGTAGATGCAAAAAGAACTGCTAGACCTGCTAACCTAACGACCAAGTAGTTTCGATACTGGTCACTCATAGTTTGGTAGTAAATTTAGTTGAAGGAATTCTTCAAAGATGGTGCCAACCTACTTTCCCCTCCTATTGTTATATTCCTTCATTATTAAGATGTTCAGTGTAAAGTATAAGGTATTATTAGGACCAGTGATTCGTCAAAGAATATAATTCTACTTTAAATTTTTGCTAACATTTTCCAGAAGGTTTTGATGAGAAATATTACATTTTCCACGAAATAGAGGGTGTCACCACCTCTTCTCAACTAAATAATTAACGCTCTATATCAAAGTGAATGTAAGGGCTCTAATGACCTTGCCGTTGACGAGCCCTAAAGCCTCACAAACAAACAAAAAATTGAATGTAACAAAACTCTTGACCGTGTGTTTATTAACAATTACTATATTGAAAATAGATTTTTCTAATGTCAATAAAACTATGAACGGTCATGAAAATTGAACACTTCTAATGTGAAACACGAGATAATTTTACTGATAATTAATAACTCTTTACTTTAGCAAGACCACATCAATGTCACTTCTCGTACGAGTATGTTCCTCATATTTTGTGATTTGATATTTCGGGATTTATATTTTTAAATACGTAAATTTGTAATACAAACATAAAGTTGTTTAATAAAAAATTTCGATGACAGTTTATCGCTGGTATATCAGGTTGACCGAGTTGTATGCTTTAAAAAATGCATAATTTTTTACTTATACCTGAGGAAAAAGAAGTAATAGAATCATCAGTCGTTCTAGATAGGGAATTACAATCAAAAATCGTATAAATCACATCTCTTTACCTATCCAAATATATTTTAAGAAAATGCATAGACCACTTATATTTCAAAGGAAATATTTATAGTAATAATATTTTCGCTTTTTTTCCCTTGATTGCATTAATTAATTAGTTTTCTAGAACAACGAATATGAAAATTACTGGTTGAACTGAAAAATTATATAATACTCATATTTCAGTAAATACTCAGATTTATGTAAATATTTTTCAAATATTTTACAATAATACTACACATCACATGCAAACAAATATCAATAATAATCTAACCCATCTAATAATTTCATAGCTTAAATATTATTTAATAAAAATATGAAATTCTCAATCAAAATATTTATCATGTACTAAAGAGGAATTTATAAGTGAAGAGAGAGAGAATAAAACTATATTCCAATGAAAATCATTAAACCCGTGAACAAAGCAGAAACTATTAATAAAAGTAACTCACAAATAAGATATATTACTTTTGTAACAAACAAGGCCCGCCTTAGTACATGCGCCCAAGGATGATTTTTTCGCGTTTGCCTCCCTAAAAGAATTGTATGACCTGGTGCCTTATTCCTTCCTTTTCAATGAAAAATATAGTGTCGTATATGACAGTTTCAAAATGCATATTTTACTTTATATATTTTCATCAGTGTTTTATAAGTTACAACCATTAGAGAATAATTTTAAATTATTTTCCTTGTGCAAATTAAGCAAACGACATTAAAATGGGTATATAGTAGAATAATTTTATACATCATTTGTAAGACCAAAACTACACCAATAATATCCCACACCGGAAAAGCATGTATATATTACGGTGTTTAATATTTTGATGATATTTTCATCTAACAATGTGCTCCATTATGTGAATGAGTTAAATGTTATAAATGTGAATGACACGAAGTTGGTGATTCGTTAAAATATTTTAATTTGTTCTTATTTTAAATTATTGAAAAATTTCTATGAATGAATTCAAAAACAAAAGATATTACTGAGTCTAAAAACTGGCGACCTAGGCTATAGCCCATTCATTTATATGGTAAATTGACGTATATTCCCGTTGTCTTTGAATAAAGTAGATTACTGTGCCTGACCAAGAGCAATATCAATAATTCCTCACAGAAGGGTTAATATGTCAGGTACGACCTCCGCCGAGAGAGAAACATCAGTCCTTCCCATTGACACATCCTTACCCCCCATCCTTCCTCTAAATCCTTCACACGCTGAGGGACCAGCCATGACACCACGCCTTAATAATTCCATACTTCCTCCTGTCGGAGACATACAGCTCTTAACTGTGTCTCATGGGCTTTGAATAAATTCTCAACTCAATATGCACCCGTCTTTCTGCTCTACATCGGTTCCTCACATCTTCCATACATATTTCTTCTCACATTCCTGTTCAACATTTTAATGTTCTTCAATCTTAATATAATAATCACTTAATTTACTGCTCACAAATCGACAGGAAATGTAGTCTTAAAGATTTTCATGGAATCTTTGGATGGAAATATTATACAATAGAAAACGTAAAATTAACATTCCTGACACTGTTAAATTATTTATTTATACCGTTGCTTTTAAAAAATTGTAGGCATTTTAGTTGATTCAAACAATCTTCAGAGAAACATGTATCAATTAGTTTTATAACTGCCATAGATTCACCTGATTCTATGTTCCACCTATTCACCGACTCGAGTTACAATAAAAATATTCTAAAGTAGATAATTTGATAACACTCAATGTCGAGAAAAGTATGAAAAAACAAATCACAGATTAGTGACGGGGAAGTACCCGATGCCTTTTACACACAGTTGTAAACTATATTGCATATTGAACTATTCTGTGTTGCGGAAATTGTAAATACCCAGTCTGTCTGCTCATTGTTTTCAGACTTCACATTTTTGTTGAGGGAAGACTAGACAATTCGAAAGATGTGAGTGACTAAACAGAAGACACAAACAACGCAGAAAATCCCGAAGACACCAAAAAACTACAGCATTCGAGAATGGATTGATTTGTACTGAGCCTTCAATAAGAGGGATATGAAAACATTACATAATAATAATACCAGTGGGTTTGTAAATTCTTGACAAGTTTCAACACTGAAGGATTTAACGAGAAGCTTGTTTTAAGTTAATATACTTTGTAGAAGAACATGACTTTAATATTTCATAAAATTTACGACCAACTCAAGATCTGAAAAATGAGACATCGAAGTTGATGAAACCGTTTCATTTTCAGATAGCAATTAAAAAAAACAATCGGTAAAACAATACCTCCACTAAATTCAATCCGGTGGAAAAATTTGCAAATTCGGGTTTGCACATTTATGGGGAATCATTGAAAAAGTAATTCCTAATCTCCAGGACTGTATTTAAATTTTTTCGCCGATTAGATATGACCAACAATAAGACGCGTCGAGAGAACATCTTTTTAAGTGTCCCAGTTGGTCGGACAATACATTACAATAATGAGGGAACGCGACGCAGTTCCACAACATTCACGATGATGTCATTGCTGCAATTAGAGGACTGTCTGGTCACATTTAGTCGCAACAGAATAAACATACGAATAAAACGTTTGGATATGTTGCACTACCGTTCATTACAATACTAAAAGTTCTAGAACTTCATCTTGCTTATGTGTGTAGCGACAGCATTCATGTTGGAACCATACAGCATGATAAAATAAATGAAAAAAATATGGGTACCTTTTTGGATAGGAAAATGAAGGAAAGTTTAAATAAGTATCAATAAATTGAAAATGTTTCATTGATCTTTATATCTACAATAAATTAAGCGAAAGTTTTTTCGCTGACGTCAGCATCTTCAGGCTAAGAATAGGGGATATTTTTATGGACAACTTTGAAAGTAATATTTCGAATTCTCTTTTTCAAAACTTAAAGTATTGATTTCGATACGTTGACATATTAGCCCTGCATAGACAGCTCGAACAGTTTACACAGTTAATAATGGTACATACTTAATAATGTCCTTCCATCATCCAATTTACCACAGAAATTGAAAACGAACACGAAGCCATAAACTTATCTTAAATACGAAACGATCTACATACACAATACCATTAACATAAATCTCAATCAACGAATTCCAGATCTTTCATCTCCATTACTCATTCTAGCTGAACAAACCCTTCCTCCAATATCTTCCCAGAACACCTGATACAGATTCTTAGAGAGACTATTGCCGGTCACTTATCCTCTTTTCAGGCATAAAATACTGCACTAATCTACAAGCGCATTTGCCAAAATATATAATGAATAACGGGGTACATTTGCTTTTCCTTCTTTTACATTTTCTCCTTTAAAATTTTTTATTTTGATTATAATGCATATTGATATTTTTATTCCTACTAATTTTTTTTGTTTCTATTCTTAGCCTGAAAAAGCTGACTACATCAGCGCAAAAGTCTTTTGCTTTAATAATTGTAAATATAAAGATTGGTGAAGTTATATACTATTTTCAATTTATTGATCTCCATATTCCAATCAATACGCTGCCGACTATCCAATACTATTATGTATATATGATTCCTCTTGATGGTTTAAAGGTTTTAATTTTCATTACAATGTTGATGTAAAAAACATTTTTTTATCGAAAATTGAAAAATCAGGATGTAATGGCGACGTAGCCATTTTCTTATGTGTATAGCAGTCATTTACAATAAAAAATTGCTTTTTCGATGAGTACAACAATAACCGACAGAATCTTTTTTTTTTAAATAAAATTCAAAGATCTTTTCTCTAAATTTTTTCGTGAGTTTTGTGACATATCGCGCTTATTTAAACAAGAACTCAGTTGGAAGATTTGTACGATAATTCATAGTAATATGAATTAATGCTTTTATCAAACCATCAGAGTTCTTTCATTATTCTTGTCTTCATCTATCCATTTTATTACAGTTTTTATTATATTGCATAGTAACAAGATACATGCATTTGCTAAGAACCCAAAATTTTATTTCTTACCAACATGGATTGTCTCTTCTTTTTTGGGGGTATTCCAAAAATGAAATATGAACTTGGTTCCTAAGTTACTTCAAAATGGTTCATACATCTCCTGATACACATAACGTTTCCTATAACTATTTATTCTGCATCATATATTGAGCTAGCTGATCAACAATGTACTAAAATATTGTTCCGATGAGATTATAATACTCTCATTAGCGAAGTCAAAAATCCGCACAAGAAAGTGATAATCTTACTCGTAAAAAGTAACCAATGAAAATGATAATCCAATAGGAAACCCAAATGGACTAACAATTTAATCGCATTGTTGGAGTCAGCATCTTCAAAGAGATGCGTTCTCTCTCCCACCTGCTCTCGCCGTTTCATTCATTTGTCCGTATTACCGCCCGCTGATAGCGCTTTAGGCGCTCAGCTGCGACTCCCGCACGGCCGCACGGCACTCGCTCGTTATCGCGCTGAAGTAATTAAAACGCCCTTTGTGAAGGGCTATGCGACGCCAGAAAGTAGGGGATCCTAATCTCGAACTCTTAGTCGCTAACATGCAAGCGTTGTGGCTGCACTCTTACCAAGGCAGCGAGCAAATGAGTATTGGAGATTTTGGATAATCAAAGGCTTCATGGTTCCTGAAATGAAATCCATTTGCTTTACTAGGTCATACGGTTCTAAACCATCCGTACAAATACAATTAATAACTATCATATACGTCCAATTTAATTTCAAAAGATTTGATAATCAAATCTGCTTCAGAATGATCATAAAGAGAATATTTTTTATTTCAAATACCACTCTATGTCTTCTTGAAGTTCCTCTAGAAATAAATTAAAAATTAAGATTGAAATCAAAGAAAACTCACAATTAATTTCTTCTTTTAGGCTCTAAATTATCACGTAACGATAATACCAAGTATGAAGAGTGGTGCTATATAAATCACCAAGGCAATTACCCTCATGTAAATTAAATAATAAATTTAACTCTGTATATGTGTAATATTTTTATACTTAAAAATTACTATTAATTAATTTTAACACAATATATTTAATATTATCCGCAATTTTCCTTAGAATGTTCTGAAAAAGAAAATTTATAACCTTAAAGAAGAAAATAATAGAAACATAATCGTCCGTTTTAATTTAATGACGCAGGAAAGAAATGAATTTAAAAAATATCATACCTTATACTGTATATTATTTTATTTCAGCATGCCTGCGACAACACAGTGTGTTTGTTAATGGTAGAATCGAGCCCAAAAGAAAACCTACTACACGTATAAAAACGTGCACATCGTTCACCATTTAGTGTCCTCTCGCAACGGCCTTTCGCGAAAACGTTTTTTGCCGCTAACGACCTAATTAAGATGAGCTTAACTCCATTTATCTTCATTATTGCGTTTTAGGCTCGCGGTGTCGTATTTTTCCGTTGCTTCCGTCGTCCCCATGTGAGCAAAGGCTGTCCAGGTGGCTTCGTCACTTTATCCACACGTTCACGTGATGAATGACGCGGGTGCATTGCAAGGAAGAAGCATACGTAAAACCAGTTGCGTAAATAAAATACAATATTAATGGTGAATTGAATCAGAATAAGGCGCGCGTTACCAATTTAAACACCAGCAAAAGTTATAGAATACAGAGCGTTTCAAAATGAATATCGAGGTTTTAAGGCTTTCTAGTATACTACACTTAACTTTTAGTTATAAATAATACACCAAATGATAGAGCAACTCAAACAGTTTTGTTGGGTACACCTGTGTGCTCCAGACACACTAATCAAGGGGAGAATACACCAATCGACTGGATGAGTGCCGTGTGACGAATGGTGCTCATATTGAACACTTGAAAGAAATTTTTTTTGTTGCTCTTTCTTTTGATGTATTATTTAAAATTGTAAGTTAAAAATAATAAATATTACAAAGGTTTAAAACCTCGATATTCATTTTAAAACACCCGGTATTTTGATGTGAGATAAAGTATTATATTTGTGAGTAAAATGGTAGTACAAAATTCTTTTTCTCTTTCATTTTCTTCTCTTCTATTTCTTTTTCTAGAGGAGGAGAGGTGACCCTTATAACCACCCTTCGTGTTTACGCCTTTGCAACAGTAACAAAATAACCTAAAGTAACAAAATAAAGTAAATATATCTCTCAAGATCTAAAACATTTTTAAGTGCAAATTAATCTACATTGTTTTTTGACAATCGAAAAAGATAAGAACGTTGAACACTGTGCAAAATAGAAATACTACCATAACAGTATTAGACACTGCTTGTGGAAGAACTAATTTTTGAGCCAAAGACAACTGCACGAAATGCATAAAATTATTTAATTTAATTTAATTTAATTTAGAATTAATATTCACTAATAATGTAAGGGATATTAAGTTGTGTTTATTTGAATATACTACGGGACCTTTTCAGCTTAATTACCGTTATTTTCAAAGGTAAAAAATACCCTAATAAACTTCAATAAAGTGGTTTCAAGAGTAAACAGGTGTAAAGTGAAAATATCAATGATCCCTCTACATCGTCTTTGAAATAGGTATTAATAAATAAATTTTATTGCCAAAAAAGCAGTTACAAACTGCTTATGACCACGTGAAGGATAACAAACTAATTTACTCCCTGGAAGCGAGCAAGGGACCATCCATCAATTCCGATCAAGGACCCTAGGTGGAGGCGGATTTAACATTTCAAGTTACTCCTTCCTTTCTCTTCCCAGACCTTCCTTGGTCACCTCTTGTTCTTTTCGATCCCGACGCTGGTGGGTTGCGAGGGATAGGGTATCTTTCATTTCCCTCGTTGTAATATTTTGATGTAATGATATATGTTTTGATATGTTGTAAATCAGAAGGGTTTTTAGTGGGTATGGTTGAGTTATTCGTCGAGTCCCACATGCGGGGAGAGTCATGTTGGCTCTCCTTAGTGCGTAACTACATTTTCCCTACCTGTACCGAATTTTAGGGTTCTAATGACCTCGATGTCGACGAGCCGTAAAGCCCCACAAAAAATACTCCTAACAATAAAAATAGTTCAACACGTGTTATAGTATTAACATACTACCAACAAATATTGTATTTCATAAAACACGAAAAAGTAATTTCACAAGAAAGTATTATTATCAAACCATAAATCATTCGGATCGTATTGTTGATAATTCGTAACTATTAAATAACACTAAATTCGCTTATAATTATTTCAATAGATGCCGCCCCTAGGCAAGAACCTATAGAGTCTTTATAAAAAATCCCACTCTACCCGAACGAAAACCAGGAGAAAAACCCGGGCCAGGGTGAGGCTGCAGAATTAATTTATACAACCGTGTCAGGGTTGAGTACATATACAACTAAATTTGTACGAATAAAAAGATACAATACGAGCATGCTGGAAAATAGTTTTGAAATTGTTGTCAGATATTTTGAAAGTACCATAACAGTACAACAATGGCGTGATAAAGTACAAGTCTTTAATTTTTATTAAAATCTATAAACTCCTTTACGGTACAGATGCACTTGTGCAGTAGGTAGCTTTTAATAGCAGATTTAAAGAGATTCAATTTAATATTATCTTTTATATTTTTTGGGCAGGGAATTATATAGAACGATTTCTGAATGATACGGCCCTTTTGGGCAAAGTGCGGTTGACACTCGCGGACGAGAATATTATTCCTATTGCGTTCGTCAACAAAACTGTTTTGTATGAAACAAGGGTGGCGCATTAGCAATTCGGTCTTAACAAACACAACAGTTTCATAAATATAAGTGCAGAGAAGTGTTAAAATAATTAATTCCTTAAATAAAGGTTTAAATAGTTAATAAAAAACAAATAAGTCATTATAAAAAACAAATAAATACTGAAATAATTGAATTTATCCAATAAAATACAAAGGCAAGAATGACACAAATCAGCCCATAACAAATACGGACACAAATTATATTTTTTATAATATCCATAACCTTTCTTACTTTGAAAGACTCTTGTTATTTTTCTTCATATCGTAACTACCAAGAAATTTTTAGTTAAAAGATCGAAAACAACAATGATCCCTCTACATCATCTCTACATGCCGTACAGAAGTGCAGTCTCTTCGAATGAACAGGCNAACAACAATGATCCCTCTACATCATCTCTACATGCCGTACAGAAGTGCAGTCTCTTCGAATGAACAGGCTCCAATCAGGCTTGTGCTGATAACGATGATGGTAACTCGACTCCCAGGTAACTGGTTGAACGAAGCTGCTGCGCAGCGAACACTATCTGACCACTCGATACTCTATTACTGCCTTCTCCGGAAGCTCCGACCCTACTCAATAACACAACCTTCATGCTTTAGCCATGCTCACTGGAGCAGTCCATTCTCTAATCCAGTTACTTAGCGCGATCTCTGCGTCAAAGAATAATACATAGCTTTCAAACACCATGTGCATATTGCATATTGCATATTTCCCTGTTTTCATTTTTCTTCTTTTGGGGTGTACATTGATAGATTAGCATCCCTATTTATTTTAACGTGGGTTTTTCTAAATTAAAATGCCCTTATTAAAACATTCAATGAAAATAAACCTTATTATTGCAAGTTAATTTCTACAAAATATATTTACTAAAAAAATGAATAATTCTGCATTTAAAAAAATATTGTGTTTGCATCTTGGCCATCCCTGGGGAATACATTTTTTCAATGTAGACTTGAGGAAATTAAACACCGTACATTTTTTGCAGAATATAAGCAATTTTAGGATTTCCTAAGTTTTAAGAGTGGGGAAGCTGTCTACATGGAGATTATTTCGCAAGAAGTATGTCATGCGATTAAAGCTACGGCCATATATTTCCTCCAACCTCTGAAACATTTATTCCAGATTAACCTTACTTTACTGACTTCACACCTCTGGGTTCTTAAGTCTATATCTCAGCCCAGTCTTGTGTATTACATACATTATGATTCAGAATTGTACATTCGACGTAGTATTTTGATTAACATTATGATAATAAATAAATGATAATACATTTATTGTCAAAAAACAGTACAAACTGCGTATGACCATGTGGAGGATAATAAACTAATTTACTCTCCAGAAGCAAGCAAGGGACCATCCCATCAATTCCGATCAAGGGCCCTAAGGCAGAGGCGGATTCAAAAATTTCAGCAAATATTCCTAGATAAGATAAGAAGTTAGCTGCAAGTTATAATACTAATAGAATGTCAATATGTTTGTAATTTTAAGCAAAAAATTACATGTAAGTTATTATCGAACTATAGATT
>NNCF01126402.1:1577403-1603778 GCA_002313205.1 Laupala kohalensis | reverse complement strand
CACAAATTTCGATGCAGATGTGCAAACAAACTGTGGCGCGGTTGATGTCTATTTGGGAAGCGTTCTCGATAAATGTGTCCAGCGTCCATTGCACTCAGCTATTCCATACATTAAGTGCAAGTCTGCAAGCTCACCGTTCATATACCATGCTCCTTGTATGATGGCTAGCGCTCCAATGAGGAAATCCTCACGTTCCCCTCCAGTACTCTCGTGTACAGCACCACTTAACGGCTTACGATGATTTTTGCGGCCATGGGTTGCTATGCAATTCTCAATCCTTATGATGTACCCCACCTCCCATAGAGGCTTGTCGCAACATTTCTGGGACACTCTGTATATTAGATACAAATGGTGATGAAGTACGCCAAATCTACTAATTCTTAGTAGCGAGAATTCAAAAAACAAACGGAATTACCTGAGTTACCTGTAGTTATATACAGATTGTCGCTTTTCTTTCGACGAAGTTCTGAATCAACTTAAACGAAGGACTTTGCAACACATCACTAATGCAGGAATGCAGCTTACTTAATAATCAAAGGGTGATTCGAGGTCGGACTTTCTATCGTAAGCTACCTGTTAGTGCATAGTACTAATATATTCGTCAGCTCAAGAACACTAGTCAAGTGAGGAGTAATCTGCAGAATGAACTAATTACATGAATTCGGAAATCCACTTGCGACCGAGAATTTTATGACAAATAATTATAGTCTCAAGATTCGATGGTTTACAGCAGCAATGTATGGATATAAGCAATACAAGGGGTCAGTGGTGTATCTAGACCGTATTCAAGGGGGGGGGGCTAACCGGGGAGCATTTTTGTTTAAAAATTTTGGTTTTACAACACAAATTTTATAAATATTATCTTTAACTAATATGTATCAAATAAATAATTAACAATCTGGTATTTTTAATAACAATAACAATTATATTATAATAAATAAATTTATTGTCAAAAAACAGTACAAACTGCGTATGACCACGTGGAGGGAAAAAAAAACTAATTTACTCTCCGGAAGCAAGCAAGGGACCATCCCATCAATTCCGATCAAGGGCCCTAAGGCAGAGGCGGATTCAAAAAATTCAGCAAAAATTCCTAAATAAGATAAAAAGTACTAATTGTTACTAATAACAATTTTATAAATAATAATATCATTTTAAAACTAATAACCGTAAAAATTATAACTAATAACAATTATTAATCTGGTAACACTTTTACAAATATCTGTAAAGAATGGAGGTCAAATGGGCCACTGCACGTCGAATTTACATTATGTCGACTGTATCATATGCCGTTCAGGGGGGAAGATTACTCGTAATGGGAATTCTCTTTCATTATTTTCTCTAATGCTCCGCTTCTGAGGACTCGAAATAAGCTATAAGCTCACTCACTATTCCAGAACGTTTACTACGGTAACAAAACAGTCAAAATAGCAATTAGAAACAGAATAAATCATGTGCAAAGTGTTATCAACGAAATAGTTGACCACATCCTCAAAGTATGTCGAATTCAATGGGACAAATTGGAGAGAGGAAAAAATGTGAGAATCTAAAGAATGTGACTTAATCGAGGCACAACACCGCATTCATTTTGCGTGGTAGAGAATAGAACTAGTAATTATGTTAATCTCCGTAATGAGAAAGGAACTAGTAATCATAACTGTCAACTTTTTGATGAGTTGAGTATATCTGCAAAGAAAACAAGAATTACTATTCAATTATCTCAGTTTAATAATTGAATACTATTTTTTACTAGTATAGACCAACATAGAAGCGTTAAAAAGTTTGACTGATAAATATCTGAAAACGAATATCGAATAAATTACGAAAGGATAACGCATCTGTAAAAGAAGAAGAAAAAAAGAAAGTAGGTACAAGGAAGAGGAGATAAAGAAGAAATACTTCGAGAGTATAATAAACACTTTTGCTTCAGACAAATCAAAAGAATATTATCAGTAAACTTATTCTTATCATATTTTCATGATTATTAGGATAGATAATGTATGGTATTGTATATCTCGTTCCCTCTTCCTGCGAATAAATAAATAAATAAATAAATAAATTTATTGTCAAAAAACAGTACAAACTGCGTATGACCACGTGGAGGAAAAAAAACTAATTTACTCTCCGGAAGCAAGCAAGGGACCATCCCATCAATTCCGATCAAGGGCCCTAAGGCAGAGGCAGAATATATCTATTAGCTTCTCAATTCAGTTTTCCTAGTTTGTACCATGGTCGAACTAACACGTAACGAACTGCCGTGTTATACTCATCTATTTTGCATACTTCGAGAATCAAATAAGAAAACTTATTCAATAATGAAAATTGAAACTCTCTTCATGCCATCTAGTAGCGACTAAGTAAACTAAAACGCGTCTTGCGTTGCGCGTGCTGCTCTCTGTTGACATTTTATTGATCGAAGAATAAGTCCTGTTCGCGTCTCTTCGTCACAACGCAGTTACGGAATATCACATAGTGACGTAGCACTGCCTAATTATCATATTTATCGATAGTATGTATGTAAAACCGATCGAAGCGAAGTTTGAAAAACTCAGTCCGACACGAAACACGTTAAAACAAGAAAACAAATCATCTCTGGGACGCAAACAATCACGCTGCAAAATTTTCTCTGATCAATGTGTTACGTAAAGACTGTAACTTATCGGTGACACTCGATCTGTGGACCGACCTGAGAAAACCATCTCATTCGTGTACAAACGTCTAACAATTCCGAGTCACGACACGTTGTGGTTAAGGTAGAGCAAGGGCGGTGTGGCCGCATGAGGGGCTTCGTGTAAAAGAGATAGTCCTGGTCACGCCTCGTCGTTTTGAAGTGAAGGTCATTTGACTGGATGGAGCGTAATACCGGACAATACGTAATATTGGTCTGTTGCTTGGTATCTGCACTTCGGACTGCAAGCCCCAGCGTACGAGCTGTACCAGAATCCACTGGTGTACCCGCGCTTTAATTTGAACGGACAACATGGAGAACAGCAGACTAATCGATAATAGTAAGTAGATGGGCACAGAAGTTACTGTTGACACGTGAGCGTTCCTTAACTTTTCGAACAATTAAAAAACAAGATGACTCATCAACTTCTGCGATATTCACGTTATTTTTAAGCGTAATGATATCCTTTACCATCGAGCAAAAGTTTGTTTTGACGAGGCGAGTGAGCAAATATTTGTACTCATTAATAGTTTACCGAAATTATCCTCCATTAGCCATCAATTTCATTCATATTGCATTAAAAATTTGTCGAACTACAAATTCTTATAGAAGTGTTTAACTTAAAAACTACACTTATGCCAAAGATACAGCAAAAAAAGGTATCCGGTTCCTATCTTCCGTGAAGATCGTGGACGCTTGAGGATTTGTGTTGGTCCATCTGGCGATACTCTTAAATTGTTAAATAATTCAAAAAAATTGTTTATAAATATTAAATATTGCCGTTAGGGTCTTCAAGATACAGTATTTAATAACAATTCTATAACAATGTTTATCAACAATTTTCTTTCTGTCGGTATTGCAATGTGAAAAAACAATCGTTTACCAGTTTCCTGATCGAAATAGGTTGCGAGACCATGATGCAGATCTCGGATTTTGATGCATTTGATGGACCACGTGTTTGATTTTAATTCTTACATAAAACATTTACTTCTTTTCGTGGGTCACTTCATTGTGAGCAAACGAAGGAGTGAACACATTATTAAATTAATAAATTATATTATAAGATATATTTAATTATTTATCCTGATACAAAACTATTTATGTAGCTTCTTTTTCCTTTCGACATTTGAAAAACATTAATGTTTTAATAATGAGAAAAAAATGTTTGACACATCAAACAGTATTGACGGGATATTTTTTCTTGTATGTGGTCAAAAACGGGGAGTTTTAACTGAAAATTCTGGAATTGTAATACATAATTTCTCTGTTGGAAGCATCTTGTGAATAAATTTTGATTACTTAAGAAAAGTGAGTTACACATTTTCTCACATCAAAAATAAAACATTACTTCTTAATGACTAAGTAATATACTTAGATAAATTTGGTTTATTTCTATATCCACTTCAATTGTGTGAGAAAATATCTCATCAGAATTATATTACTTTTAAAGCTCGGATTGATTGAATGTTGAATCTTCACATACACAAGCATCTATGTTCCCATAGCTTGATTGAAACTGAATGTTGTGTTGTTACGAATTTTTGTGTGTTTGAAAATGAAAACGCTTCAAAAGATTTGGAACAAATTCTGTTAACAAAAAGCTCGTGACTGCGTTGTCTCCGATAAGCTTCCCCCTTCCGCCAGATGTTTCAATATACTATTATTTAATTGGGAAATTTGCTAAGAACTCACGAAAATAACATAAAAATATTTTATATTCTCTTTAAAATACAATTACCACCGCTTATTTTGATAATTTTCATTATTCCTCGAAACCTCTGTAAAATTTTATGGTGTCCCGTTGCTCTTAGCTTAGAAACTGGTTACATTTGGCTGACTTGATTAAGCCAACAAAACGGAAACCTCCTTTACTACTTTGTTAAAAAATGAGATTTTTTAAAGTACAGGAAAAGTATTGTATAAAATGTATTGTATGACTATGATTGGCAGCAGTACGAAAAAAATTCTTTTTTATACTTCATGTCAACGAATATAAAACTTTTACTTTAGATGTATTTTTCACTATCTGTCGAAGTGTTAAGTTATAATGTGGTACGTGGAGCGAAGAAACAGAGCGACACAATATAACAGTGTGTCACTAAGTTCTCTCATTGTGAACAATACGAGGAAGACACGAAGCTCTTCGGAAGCTCTAGTACTAAGCCTCTTCGTCAAAATTGAATATCAAAATAGAATTAAAATTTTACATTACATTGAATGAATGATATCAGAGGCGCCACCACACAGTATCAGTGGAATAAGAGAACCGCGGGTATAAAATATTTGGCTACCACTATATTCCCGTAAATGAATAACTTTAATTAAATATGGTTCTTTATTGCATAAGCAATTCTATATAATAAAGATTTTGGAGTGAATTGTAATAAAAATCCTAAAAATTATAATGTTATTATACAGTAGTATCAATAAATAATTTATTAGCAACTATCGTTGAAAACTGTGTGTGAGCACGTAGGGCGCAACATACTAATTTCTTATATTCATAACATTTTAATTCTTGTATTCATATCATGAGATCATCAGCTCATTAAAAAACAAATTTTCAACAGGAATAGATGATATACCTGAGTTTATTCTTAAATTTTCGCCTCACGCTATATTAAATCCACTCATAAATATTTTTAATAGTTCTTTATCGGAAGGGCTGTTTCCTAACATTTAAGAGAGCTAAAGTGAAACCTTTATACAAGAAAGGAAACAAACGTAATATTGGAAATTACCGACCAATATCTCTACTACCCACTTTCTCAAAAATCCTAGACAAATTGTTCTACAAGCGTCTTCTACATTTTTTATCAAAAAATAACATTCTCTCTGATGATCAACACGGTTTTAGGAAATCCTTTTCCACTACAAGCGCCATATTTTCCTTCTTAAACGAAGTTACCACATCTCTTGACCGTGGAGAAAATCCTCAGGGTGTTTTTCTTGACTTATCCAAAGCTTTCGATGTCATCGATCACGGAATTCTCCTTTCCAAATTGCATTCTTTAGGCATTCGTGGACTTCCACATCAATGGCTAACTTCTTATTTAAAGGATAGATATCAACAGGTCGAAATATCCTATACTAAAAATAAAATACTTCAGCGTTGTCTTTCAGAAACAAAGCCACTTACTTGCGGAGTACCCCAAGGATCACTTACTTGCGGCCCTATATTTTTATTGTATGTGAACGACATGTCATCATCCACATCAGATTGCAAAATGGTTCTTTTTGCTGATGACACTAATTTACTATGTAAACACGCCAATGCTCAAAAAGTTTTGTCTAACCTTTCGACTTGGTTCCATGCAAATCGTCTCATTGTAAACACTGACAAAACAGTGTCTATGTCATTTCACAATAGTATCACAAAATCTTTACCCCAGGTTTCTCTTTCTTTAAACGGAACACAATTAAAAACTGTTACGAATACAAAATTCTTAGGTCTCCATATTCAAGACAACCTCAAATGGAATTGTCACATTGACAATCTTAATTCCCAATTAAGCAATTTGTGTTACGCATTCCGAATCTTAGTTAACGCAGTTAGTCCACGTATTTCCCGTTGCGTATATTTTGCAAACGTTTACTCCCATTTACGTTACGGTATTGCCTTCTGGGGCAATTCCGGTCAGAGTATTCAAACTTTCAGAATTCAAAAGAGGATAGTTCGGATAATTTGTAACTCTCACCCCCGAAATTCTTGTAAATCTTTATTCAAGGAATTAAATATCTTAACACTTCCCTGCATTTATATTTATGAAACGATCGTGTTTGTTAAGACGGAATTACTGAAGTGCCACCCTTGCTTCATACGAAATAGTCTCGATCACCAACACAATACTCGCAATAGTAATAATATCCATCGCCCTAGAGTGTCTAACTCTTTGCCAAGTAGGATAATATCATTCTGGAATCGTTCTATATAATTCCCTGCCCAAGAACATAAAAGATATGAAATTGAATCTCTTCAAATCCGCGGTTAAAAACTACTTTCTGCACCAGTGCTTCTACACTGTAAAAGAATTTATTGATTTTAATAAAAGTTAAATTCGTCTTGTACTTTATCACGCCATTGCTGTAGTACTTTTTAAATACCTTATAACAATTTAAAAATCTATTTTCTTGCATGATGTGTTGTCTTATGGCTCATATTAATTTAGTTTTATGTGTACTCAACTTTGCACGGTTGTTTACATTAATTCTGTAGCCCCATCCTGACACGGGTTTTGCTCCGGTTATCCTTCGGGTAGAGGCGGTGACTCGGCACTCATAATTCTCCCCGGTTGGCAATTACGCTTGCCCTAAGTGAGGGTACCTGCTTCTAAGCACCTGTCAGCGAGGGTAGGTTTGGCACCCTCTTACCCCCAAAAGTGCAGGCTACGGTGATCTGCCTTTGTTCCGTGAGACACCTTTCACCAGGCAGCGCGCAATTCCTGCACTTGCTGTTCCCCCAAATTTTCACGCACTAGCATTGAGCTACCTTAGCCCGCCGTAAGATAGTGTCAGTAGACGGGCATCCTTTTACTTTTTCGCCACAGACGGACATATTTTTTCGCTCCAGTAGCCACCCGACTTCAAAGTCGGTTTTTCCTTTCTAAGTCTGATTACTTAGTTATTTTTATTTAATTTTCTATTCATTTTATTATAGAGCGAGTAACATCAAGTCGTATTGTTAAATTACATTTTAGAGCACCTTCACAAGTTGCCGCACGCGACCGCGATCTGCTCCCATTCTGTATTTCCATTCGTGTGCGCGTGTGCTTCTTATTACTATACTTCAATTCGCGCCCGCAAACTTAGCGTGTGCATCATTGTACTTCCATGCGAGTGCGTGTCCCGGCACTTCAAGACATCGAGCTACAGACCGAAGACAACGCCAGTTGGACTCCAAAGACTGAGTATTACCATATAAGTTCTTGGCGTACTGTGTTAGGTGACAATCCACGTACTGAATATGTGTGGGTGTTCATGACTTGAAACAAGAACTGCTTCGCAATAATTGGTTACATGTGTCCCTTTTGTTATCAGTTATTTCAATGGTTTTCTAAATGGTCTGGTCAGTGTAATCTAGAGCAGAACACTTTTCTTTCTNAAATCCCCACTGATTGTATCAAATTCAGAAGGAAAATAGAATATAAAACATTACGGAGTGGCATGATCTTGAACACTTGATTAAATGCACCCGTAATAAAGAACCTTTCATTCTAATAATAAGTCATTTGGCTCTTGGATATTTCTTTCACTTTATCAAACAGTACTTCTATGTAATAATGAAATACGCATTTGTGTTGATCAAAATGCACCATTAATATAAGGATTTCCGTTCTAATCATAAGTCTTGTTGACTCTTGGATATTTATTTCACTTTTTCAAGCAGTAATTCTATGTAATACTGAAATACACAAGTAATCTGTGAATTGATGGATGACGGTGTGCCAATTGTGTAATTATCTAGAAAGATTACTGATTTAGTGATACTTAGATTCGTATGTAACCATTCTGCTTAATCCAATTTTTGATTGCTCAATTGTTTCTTGTTTATGTATTTTTTAGTTTAATAAGTCAAGAGTGAATTCAATGTTTATTTTATTTATCACATACAATGTTGTGACGAAATTCAACTCATTATATTTATGAGGGTTATGTTTGGTCTTTTCCTTTTTTTACATCCCTCAAATTGCTTCCTTAGAAGCTGGTTCTCCGTCTTCATTAATCTGTTGTGTTCCGTGCATCCGCCAGAAGATTTCCCAATCATTTGTACGTCGCCCCGGAACAGGTGGATTCCTTATACAGATTCTCTAGGCTTTTCTAGGGGCTTGTTTATTGTAACAATAAATCGTGAATTTAGTGTTATTTCAATTCTTATGATTTTTAAACACTATACTCAGAATAATCTATAGTTCGATAATAATTTGTACATGTAAATTGTTTGAGTTTAATTACAAACATATTGACATTCTATTAGTATTGTTATTATAACTCGTAGCTAACTTTTTATCTTATCTAGGAATTTTTTCTAAAAATTTTGAATCCACCTGTGCTTTAGGGTCCTTGATCGGAATTGATGGGATGGTCCCTTGCTTGCTTCCGGAGAGTAAATTAGTTTATTGTCCTCCACGTGGTCATACGCAGTTTGTACTGCTTTTCTGACTATTTATTTATAGTATCTTCATTTACTTCACTAAGCAATAAATTTTTGTAATAAATTGATAAATATAAACGATATTCTAATGAAGGTAAATACATTTTTATGAACTCCCTTTGCAAGCCACTGTAGACGGATTCGACTGATAATGTCTGCATTTGCCAAACGAAATGATTATTTTAAGAACGAAGGACGTAGTGAACTCCAAAAACTGTGTTTACTCGAAAAACATATCTGCCACGAAAACTATCAATTTCTTCGTTGTTACGTTGTATCGTATACCAATATGTTTTCAAATTCTATCAGTTATTGCAGTCGAATATCATCCACATGCAGACCCCGAAGAAAGAATCTTATCATGAGAAATACTGTCTACTCGATAAGCACGTGCTTCAGTTCCAAGTGTTTAAAATATGTGTATGCATGTTCCCAAGATATTATATGTCATTACCCTATAATTTACTCGAATTAAGCTACCTAACTAGACTGAATGTCAAATCATACCATTGGCTGCATAGAATGATTGAATGTTTATCTCTGAATTAGACGCGAGATGCAGACGCCTTCACCACGCGTGTCAGACAGCTTTAAGCATCCATGTTTCCTTTCTTATAGGCGACGCGGTTGCGGGCAGCGTCCCTACAACTCCGGAGTTTGACAACAGCGAGATGACACTGCAAGACGCTATGGATGAGGTATGCTAAATTAGCTATGAAACAGCAACATTTTACCATTTCTAATAGTTTTGCTAATTTATATTTATTTTTTATCCATGTATGTTTTATAAAAAATACCTTTCGCGACATTTGACTATGAGAGGATGCTGCAAAACATTTATTGCATGTATAAACGTATTAATCAAAAGAACATAAATATATACGTATACTCATTGTACCTGCATTTGGATTCAAAATTTAATGAACAGTTTAGGCTCACTTTTGAGAAGTAATCGAAAATTATTATCGGGTTTGTTTAAAATAGTTCTTTAGAAATGTTACGGGTCTACTATTATTTCAATTGATTTCATTTTAATAATAATTTCGTTGTTGAAAAGTAGGGTCTGCAATAGCATGTATTAGTCGTGTAGTAACGTTCATATCTTCACTGTTTCGGCTGGTTTTAGTACTTCGATTTTTTTCTTGTTTAACTTATAATGTGTAGGGTTAATTAAATTTGTATTAACAACTCTCATCTTCCTTTCTCATTCATCATCTCCCTCTCACTAATCACTTCGCCATCAGCCATTCCTGCCCACTTTCCTGATTATCATGACGAATGTCTATACCTCTTATACAATCGCTACAGAACTCTGCAACAGCCACGGTGCTGCATGACCACAATGAAGGTAGTACGAGAGTGCCAGCGCTAGTCAAATAAATAACCATTTATTACAGAACAATATATTTTAACAATGTTATCTATTCTGATTATATTAAAAGTTGTCATTTTAACAGCTATTCATGAATTATGGTTAATTAAAAACTGCGAATCATTAATTATAACGTTTAAATTGAAACAATGTGTTTGGAAAATGGTCTCTGGTTTGACTGTAGTTCTCTAGTTTTGCGACAGTTTTCCTTGAATAACTTTCTTTAAGGCAAAGGAAAGGCAAAGTTCTGTTCTTTCGTATATAAAATTTATGACACATTTGTTGGGTTTTTTAAATGTAGATTCCATTAGAAATTATATGGGAATAGTTATTTAAAAAATTACCCCCGCAAGATCCAAATTTTATTTGACGCATTAAAATCTAATAGTTTATTCGTTCATGGATTAAAAAACATGATGTACAAAAAGACGCCAGGTCACCGAGCGAAATAATAAGATAGTTTCCACCCTCTATGAGTGACAGGACATAATACTGGATGTTTAAATAGTCGCACATATCCGAGTGTGCACAAGTAAGAAACAACACTAGTTTGAATACAACTGTGGAAACGCGTGAAACAAATGAACGCCGCATTCCAGTTTTTCATGTTATAAAGAGTCACACCCAAGGAGACAATACGCAGGAGATGGCACTCATGAGTGGGATACGCTTTTCTAGATGTACGAAAAACGTCGTCAGCTCACGGGGTAACACGAATCTTCAGCACTATCTCACGCTGGTTATTGTAACTACTTCAAATAAGCTATCGTATTATCTTTTTATCATGTTCATTTGTCCTGTTATGTTTATTGTCATTTGTTATTACTTGATCACCTAACGACGGTGAATGGTAGTGAACCATTCAAAGAAAATGTAAATATTATTCGTCCAAAATAATGGAAAATACAAATGAAATTGTGAATAAAACAATAAAAGATGTATAAAACATTTATTTGCTTCTTTATAATAAAATGTATTATGTAGAATATTTATTTATTGTTAAATTGCGTTAACAAATTGTGAACAAGCTCGCCGCAACCTGCAAGTTAAAATATTAAAATATCCTTTTAAAATCAACGGTTCATTTAAATTGATGCAAAAATAAATGAAAATACGTTCATTGTGTGAAGAATATTCCATGGAAACATTTTCAAGCGAAGATTCATTGCACAGATTATCGAAACACTATTTAAATAGATAAATTATTAATATTAAAAATCATAGCTTTTTTCGATAAAAAAAATTTCAAAAATCAGAATCTAAACTTACATAAATTGATGGTACTGCATTTTTTCAATTTTTTAACATTACAAGGATGTTCATCTACTTTGTTGTTTGACAGAAATATGTTAAATGTCTTTACAATATCTGCAGTTTCATAACGATTTTCGCTAAAAGAAAATATTTTGTGGTCCACCATATCTTATTTTTCCCTCTGAAAATTTTCTTTTACTAAAATTAGAGCACTTTAAACAATAGTAAATAAAAAAGTACTTTCAGATAGCAAAAAATATCTTTGTTTTCAATTAAATTAATTACTAATTTATATAAAAATTGAATATTTTTTTTAATTATTTAAAGTACTTACTTTCGGTAATTTGAAAAATGAAATTTTGTGACTCTTAGATCTTGTACTCTCGTTATTGGCACAATTTTTGACATAACACACACGTGTCATTATTTTAAAATTTATTATATCACAAGACAACATTATAATTAAATAGCTTAATAATGTTATAAAGAATATTTGAACAAATATAAATCCACTAATTTTATTAAATAATTATTTCATGAACACACATTTGTTTGTTCATTAATTAATTAAATTATTAATAATTAAATATATAATTAAAAACTTACAACCAATAGTCTGTGCTGTACAGACAAGTTCATTCTTACCTGCACAAGAATAAAATGATTGGAAAAATGCAAAATGATGGTGGGTGAGGGAGTGAGATGAAAGTTAATTGTTAACAACGTTAAAGTGATTTAATGACATGCTGAGTGATTTATGATATGATGAGAACTAATAATACAATACTGATTTCCTAGAAACCAGTTGGTTGAAGCTGTTGTAGGGTTGATCCGGATGGGTGACGTATTGACCAGAAAATTGATGAGAAGTAAATCTCTGGTTGCACGTATCTTCTGTGGTGCAATTATAAGCTCGATCTTGCGAGAAAATGTCGGCTTGACGACGAGAATAAAAAGTAGCGATGCGATGTGTTCGAACGTAATAAGAAGAGAAAATATATGTCGAATTGGCGTCGACAGTAAAGAGTTCGAACTGATGAGAGAGGCGAGATCAGAAGTTTATCTTCTCATTAGTAGTAGTAATCATAGTAGTCGTGTACTAAAACTGAATCTCGTTTAGAAGTAGCGTAGAAGTGAAGAGGACATGTGCTTTATATAGTTTCAAACTAGTGCGCTGTTGCCAATTTGATTCGATGAATCGATGTGACATTCTGCTAAGTCGATTAGGAGTGACGACTTACTTGTTTAATGAGAGCTTATCAAAAATGTCTGAACAGAGCTCCCGGGGCGACCATTTGGCATTGGAGTTCTGCCGGAAATGACAAAATTTACTCATTAAACACACGGTTAGCAGACTTGCACTGATTGATTCACTGAGTAGTTAACACCTTCTTGATGCACAAATTTCTATATAACAGCCAGTCCATAGCAGGATGTCAACTCTACTGTGATTACACACAACATGCGATTTACATAAATAGTACTACATCTTTGAGTACAAAACATAACACTTATTGATTTAAAGGAAAAAAAAATGAATGATGAGAGACAACTCTCATTATGTCTTTATAAGACGGATATGATAGAGTAATTGAATAACAAACATCAATTAGTTACAAAGGATAGATAAGATTAAGTAACAGAAAAAATATAAGGGAGCAATAGACATTACAATTCAATGTCAATACTCAAACTCTTCTCAATTACTTGTTCACCAGTAAATTGCCAGTATGATACATAATTAACAATGCTACTGATGGTAAATGACTAATTTTCTGAGCCATTATCTCAATTATAGATACACAGAACAAACGTGCTGATAATTTCCTGTGAAAAAATCTATACATTCTGAGCCCTTACACCCGAAGGGCTTAAATAATGTTTCAGGAGTAACGTTTGCTTACTCAAAATTTGGTAAGCTTCTGAAAATTGAAACCCTGAAACAGTGAACATAAAATATAATGGGAAACATGTATCAATTAATATTACCATTATAGTTGAATGGATTTTATCGCCACATAATTTGATTATCTTTGTAACTCAAATTATCATTATAATGTGTCGAGTTGAAATATCTTGTGCATCTTTGGTAGTGTAAGTGTGAAAAGTAATAGAGGTACTGAAAATAATGTGATGAGGTAATGGAATTGAAAAGTATATAAATTTTTTAATCTACCTCCTACCCTTAGAATATGCTGAGAATCTACAAAGGGATATAAACAAGAGATATTAGACTTTGAAGGACAGTTTTTTATCTAATGCCTGCAAAACATCCGAATAAAAATGATCTTGTACCAATTGTATACAAGTCATTTTACTCTTCAATATTTCTTTTGCTGTCAGAGCAGCAACCTGTAAGGGTCATCGAGTCATTTTAGCCCTACAGTTGTTGATAAATCGATAACAATATGCAATAGTGCGATGCAATCAATTAATATTTGAAAATTTCAATGAAATCTGATTAAACCAATTTGATTTGGTTTGTACAGAAGTAATTGAACAAACCTTTAACTCTAAAGATTTTGGCTGAAATTGAAACAATGGAAGTTTATTTGGCCAAGTTGATTCATCAGAGCAAAGCCAACTAGGACCATGATTCCATAAAGTGTTATTTATGAATTCTTTGAACGTTACTTCCCTTCTTAGAAGGTCAGCGGGGTTGGTCGACGTTGGAGTATGAAGCTAAGTGGCCTTGTTGTCAGTGAAGGAATGTATATAAATACAGTGAAGGAATGTATATAAATACAGTGAAGGAATGTATATAAATACAGTGAAGGAATGTATATAAATACAGTGAAGGAATGTATATAAATACAGTGAAGGAATGTATATAAATACAGTGAAGGAATGTATATAAATACAGTGAAGGAATGTATATAAATACAGTGAAGGAATGTATATAAATACAGTGAAGGAATGTATATAAATACAGTGAAGGAATGTATATAAATACAGTGAAGGAATGTATATAAATACAGTGAAGGAATGTATATAAATACAGTGAAGGAATGTATATAAATACAGTGAAGGAATGTATATAAATACAGTGAAGGAATGTATATAAATACAGTGAAGGAATGTATATAAATACAGTGAAGGAATGTATATAAATACAGTGAAGGAATGTATATAAATACAGTGAAGGAATGTATATAAATACAGTGAAGGAATGTATATAAATACAGTGAAGGAATGTATATAAATACAGTGAAGGAATGTATATAAATACAGTGAAGGAATGTATATAAATACATCTAACCTGCTGGCAACAAATTGACAGAACTTAGATGAACAGTGATTCAGCCAATAAAGATTTATGGCACTATCAGAAAATAAATAACATTTTGTTATTTTTTGTAGTTGTTGTTGGGGCTTTAGGGCTCGTCAACATCGAGGTCATTAGAGCCCATTTGTTATTTCTAATTGAAGAGAAAAAAAAATAACTTTGTTAAAAAGTTCAGATAATAAATTCATGGCACATAATTCTAATCTTGGAATGGAATGTTCTTGCCTTGCTGGAGCTAAGCGTGATTTAGAACACAAAAGTGTTGTGTATAAAGTGACNTAAACCATTATAAGTGACAGATTGTATATAAATAACTGTGCCATAGCTTTTAAAGCTAGCATCACAGAATCCTATCAAATTATATTGAAGAGATTCAGGTTCTATCACTCTTCTAGGAAACATTAGTGTTTCTAAGAGGGTTAGTTCCTGATAGAGAATCATCCATTGATTACACAAATCATTATTCATTGGTTCATCCCAGGACTTTGTGTGGGACCACAATGATTGTAAAAATAATTTAAATTTTATTTTTAATGGTTCTATTAAACCGAGACAGTCAAAAATACTAGCAATATGTGCTAATACATAACATTTGGTTAGAACTGAAGGGTAAATGTTTTCTTTTGAAATAAAATTATTTTTTAGTTTAAATTGGTCGGTTTCAGGTGCCCATAACATTCCTAATGTATTAACCGATAAATCCTCTTTGAATCTCACATCAGATTCATGTCTTAATTCACTTGGAATTATATTGAGAATCTCAGGGTCATTTGAAGACCACTGTTTGAAAAGAAAATTATTTTGTGTAAAAATTTCAGTTAAATCTTTGAAAATATCTTTAGCGGCTTGTTTTGATTTTACTGATAAAATTAAATTATCAACATAAATGTTATTATTTATAATTTGAGCAACAAAGGGATGAGAGGACTGAATATTAAGAGATATCTCTTTTAATGTTCTGGTGGCTAGAAAAGGAGAAGATTTGAGCCCGAACAAAACATTGTTAAATTCATAAACTCTCAATTGCTCATTAGGATGGTCTCTCCAGAGAATTCTTTGAAATACTCTATCAGAGGGGCTAATTTGAATCCTGCGATACATTGATTCAATATCTGCAGTCAAAGCAAATTCATTTAATCTAAAATTCAACAAAATTGTAAATAAATCTGGTTGAACGATAGGACCCTTTGCTAACAAATCATTCAAACTGAAACCTGAGGTGGTTTTCATAGAGCCATCTAATACTATTCTCATTTTAGAAGAATAGTTATTCCTCACTGAATGGTGGGGAATAAAAAAAATTATGATTTAAAAGATTTTGATCAGACACCAAATTTATTTCATGATTCTGAATATAATTATGTATAATCTCAGAATAAGATTTGAAATATTGTGAATCTTTCTGAATTCTCCTTTCTAAGGACAGAAATCTATTCTTAGCTTGGACATAGCTATCTCCTAAATTAGTTACATCATGAAGAAATGGCAATGATACTTGATGAATACCATTAGGCAGAAATTCATGATTTTGCTTGAAATGTTTCTCAATAAACATTTGTTCTGAATTAACAGGTTGATGACAGGGAGGAATAGGTTCTAAATTCCAAAATCTTCTTAAAGATTCATGAGTGGTGAGACTGCAATATGATGATTTGGATACATTTTTCTGCTTACCACTAACAATGTACCCTAATACTGTTTCCAACAAAATAATGCCAGAAGGAAGATTTATCTTGTCTCCTTGGAGAATGTCAAAGAATAAATCAGCTCCCAATAGAACATTGACCCCTTTGGGTATATTAAAATATTCATCTGCAAGGTTACAGTGATTTGGGAGGTATAATTATTGACTTGTATCGTATCGTACTTCTGGGAATACAAGTAAAACAGAATCTACAACATGAAAGGTTATAGATCTCTTCCAATTAGAGTTCCTAGAATGTATTGTGGCTTCTGTTATACCATGACAAGTTGAAGATAGAGAATTAATTCCACCAATATTTGATGATATCTTTTTAACATCTAATTTGAGTATTGTACATAACTCAGATGTAATTAAATTAATTTGAGATCCACTATCAATCAAAGCAGTAGCAGCATGATGATTGCTACTTGATGGACTTTTAACTACAACTAATGCTGTGGGTAAAATAGTTGTTTGGTGAGAATTGTTATTAATTTGATGAGATGCAACCAGCAAGCCATTTGTATTAGATTGAAGTGTGGTCGAAGAACTTTGAGATGGTTCACTCCTACCTGTTAGTGCAGATTCAGGGTTATCAACATGTAAGGTAGAATGATGAGGTGAATTACAGTAAATACACCGTCTCCATGTAATATAAATTTATTGTCAAAAAACAGTACGAACTGAGTATGACCACGTGGAGGACAATAAACTAATTTGTGATTAAGAGAGGCACCAACAAGACAATTTTCACATAAGTTGAGAAGTTTCACTAATTCAAGCCTCTGAGCTGGAGGTTTCTCCAAATAGCTGGAATAGTAGTACAACATATGAGATTTTTTGCATAAGATACAAGGTTTAACATAATTAGGTCTCCAATTTCTATGTTGAAATTTGAGGTTAGGTCTGTTGTGAAAGGATTTATGTCTAGGATCTCTGGGACAATGTTCTCTTTGGGCAAAGTTTGACTTCTGAGAATCATTACTTTGGGCATGAAAAACATAAGGATGATGTGTCTTGGATTTAGTAAATCTCTGAGGTTTTGTGTTCTTGTTATAAATGAATGATTTCCCTTGCAAATCATAAGCTGTGGCCTGATTATTCAAGAAATCAAAAAACTCTTCAGCAGACACAATGTCACTAGATTTGTTACATAATTCCCATTGAACATTCAACTCGGGAGATAATCTCCTTGAAATTATATACTCCATGAAACAATCTGCAATATCTACATTTAAATTCAAAGACAATAATCCATTGAAATTGCTTTGAGCAGATGCAATTAATTGTCTCAAAGAAGGTCCATTTTTGTCAGTGACAGATGGCAAAGAGAATAGATTATCTAAATGATTTTTTAGAATAATTTTTGTATGATCATATCTCTGACAAATTGCCTTCCAAGCATAAGAGAAATTATCACCACTAACTGGATAATGTTTAATTAACTCCAAAGGCTCCTTTGAAACAAATGTATTTAAATAATAGAATCTTTATAAATCATTTAAAGAGATATTGTCAATCACCAGTTTCTCAAAAAGTCCTATAAAATTTAGCCATAAAGCTATTTGACCATCAAACGCTGGAATCTTAATATTAGGCAAGTTCACTGAATTAGAACCAAGTAATTGAGATGGGTTGTTTTGAGGAGAGTTTTTAACGGAATGAGGAAGTTCTATATTCATAGCTAGAATTTCAAGTAATCTTCCTTTCAAAAGGAAAAACTTATCCTCAGATTGTTCTTCAGCAGAACGATCCAACGTTTCCTGTTCTAAAGCATCAATCGTGGCTCTTAAGTCATAATAAGTGCTCTTTAATTCATCGAGCCATGATAAATATGTTTCTAAAACTTGAACAGGACACTCAGTAGGCTCTGAGATGTTATTAATAGATGATTCTAATCGGTCTAGACCTCTTAAGGTACGAGTCATCAAACTAATTAGAGACATAATGAAATATAAATGAACTGTTTCAAATTGAATCTCAAAATCAAGTCAAATTGAACACAATTGTTGAATATCAATTCACTTGGATGTTACACTTGACACTTTAATTAAGGTACCACAAAACTTGAATAATTGAAGATTAAGTAGATTGAACACACTTGTTGAAATAACTTGCTTAAATACCAAATATGATACTTTAAATGAGAGTAACAAGTACTTCAACAATTTATGAATAGCTAACAAGCTTGAAAGATAAATTGTTAATGTTAATCCATAGATTTATAGTTCATATCCGGCTCTCGAAGGACCAATTTGTACAGACAAGTTCATTCTTACCTGCACAAGAATAAAATGATTGGAAAAATGCAAAATGATGGTGGGTAAGGGAGTGAGATGAAAGTTCTGCTAAGTCGATTAGGAGTGACGACTCACTTGTTTAATGAGAGCTTATCAAAAATGTCTGAATATGTGCTTACAACCCTTTATGAATTTTGAATAATATTTATATTTTCTTTGACGCTCACTACCATTCGGCGTCGTTAGGTGATCAAGTAATAACAATTGACAATAAACATAACAGGACAAATGAACATGATAAAAACAAAATACGATATATTGTAGCTGATTTGAAGTAGTTACAATAACCAGCGTGAGATGGTGCTGAAGTTTCATGTTACCCTGTGAGCTGACGATGTTTTTCGTACACACAGAAAAGCCTATCCCCCTCCATAAGTGCCTTCTCCTGTGTAAAGTCTCCTTCTCACCTCACGAAGGAGAATGTGTAATTATGTTAAAATATTATATCCTGTTATAGGTTATATATTTATGCATTTCAGCAGGACCTTTTTAGACCTATGTTAAAAATTGAATTGGCAATTAGAATATTTAACAAAATAATGATTGTTAAAGTTATTTATAAATGTATATAATAATCATATACAAACTTGACTACGATTTACAGAAATTATATGTTAACAAAAATGAATTAAAATAAATACTTGCCTATTTGTCAATAGATATCCGAAAACAAATTTGAAGACACTACAAAGAATATTTATTTGCACACACTTATGTTAACCACGTTAGACAAATACCTTTTCTTTATTGCACTTCTTTTATTAACAATAAAACTAATAAGGGCTCTAATGACCTTGCCATTGACGAGCTCTAAAGCTCCACAAAAAAAAACTAATGTAAAATATTTTTTCAAAGCGTTCTCCAGGTATGCATATTCCGTATGGACGCCATCTTCGTTAGATTCATCATGGCGCATGCGAATACTTGTACTTATAGTTCCTTACACATAGTTATATAGTACGCTACACATAAATACATGATCAATTTTATTAATAATGTTTCACATACTTCACATATCTAAACAAACAAGAAAAAATAATTTAAAAAAATAAAACACAATTATTTAAAATAGTAAAATTCAATTCAAACTTTTATTTAACAATAAAAATATAATATAATAAAATGGATTAAATTTGACGAAGACTGTTATATCTTTTAAATTTGGCGTAAAATCATTTGAACCGTTCGCAGCAATTCTGTGGGGCAATGATTGTAAAAGTAAAGAATATTTCGATTTTACGAACTTAAATATGAAGTACAAAAATTCACAGCAATGTGAATTTTCAAACATTGTAATTAAACGGTCAATATCTTTAAATATAGAAAGTTTTTTACCTTTGTAGTATTCAATACATCCAAAATATTCCATTAGTATGCAGATTAGTAATTCTTTTTTAATCACAAAACGTGTCGTCTTCAGAATCTGGATAAAAACAATTACTAATAAAGGTCGCATATTTTTAATATATCTTTCTATAAGTGTGAATATATTGATTCTAGCATGAATTTTTAAAATTCAATCTGTCTTCCAAACCAAGACAAATAAATTGGCTCACAAAATATGCCAATATAGGATTCACATTTTTTAGATCTCCAAACTTATGTCAGAATTTTCGAGAATTTACAACAATTTTTCTTTGTCTTTGTTTATCATTGAACTTTTCTTCTTTGATATTAATTACATCTGCTTTTACTTGTCGAAAATAATTAAATATTTGATTTGTGGGATCATACTCAAAAGCTGAATTGTAGCCACAAAACTAAATGTAACTTGTGATAATCACTAATATTTCTTGCTTTCCTGGTAAAGGGAACTAAAGTGTTTGTAAAAGTTGCAGCATGTATATAAGGAACATCGTAAGTCAGAAAACCATGTTCCATTTTCTATTTCTGGATTATTTTTTTGGTAAAAGTTTCAAAAGTGCAATTCTAAGCTTTTTAAGTGATACACACCATAAGGATAAAACTCGGGGGAATTTATAAGTCATCGCAACTCTTGTAAGAAAACCTTAAATTGACATTCGGTATTTGTTCTAATTATCATTAAATTCGCAATTTGCTAAAAAAATCCTCCACATCTTTTTGTATTTAAAAGTGATGTGCTATGCTCGCAGTTGCCAATACGACCTTGTTTTTTTCCTATCTCCGTCAGTTGCAACACTTACTAGTTTATCGCGAGTCAGCTCAAATTAATTCGTTACTTCACCAAGCGTATTTCTAACATCGAGTTGTTTCTAAAACGTCAACTACGTTCAACAATATTCTTCTCTCACGTTTACGTCTGCAAATATATTGCGAATCAAAATATTCAGTTTTGGAAAGCTTTGAATGTCTGTAGACTCGCTAAAAGAGTGTGTATTTTTTTTAAATCATTCATCAAACTAATTTCAGTTTTTTTTCTAATTATACATATGGGCCTGTGCGAGCAATTAACACAGTTTTGTATTATCTGGATCTAAACGTTTGTAGTCTGTTAATAAATTCTGTCTCTATATAAACGTTTGACATGCTTCCAAGCTATAAAAATATTGAAAAGTGGCCGTGACTTTCTTCGAAATATGTAAATAAAATACTTTATTTGTAGTTTGTAATAATCTTTAAGAAATAAGACACAACTTGTTTGTTAAAGATCAATATTGTTTGTTAAAATAAAATTATATAACCAATTCTACTTGAAAGGTGAAGACTTAAAAAAAAATCAGTAATTGAGATAAAATAATTTAATTTATTTTCTTCTCTGAAAAATAACACTCCTTAATCAAATTTAAATTGCGTAATAAAAATGTACGTTCACTATATTTCTAAAAAGAAACATGAAATAAATCACTAATAGGAAAACTATCACAATCCAATACTTTTCTTGTGGGAGAATATCAGAGGGATTTTAAGTGGTATAAATAAAATCGTGATTGCGCATACCTTTGAGTCAATACTTCACGGTGCGCTTATTTTTATTACAGTTTGAGTACTTTAAACACCCTAAAAGTGACTAGTAAAAAATCATCATTATAATAATTTTGTAGGGCATAATCTGTTACGAACCTTCTTTTCTAATGAATCTTTGGGTCAATTCTTATGAAAACATTGGACAATTTGATATTTTTACAGACGAAGAGACGTTGCAGAAATATTTGCTCTCTGGCCTTTCTTAAACGAAAGGTTCCTGTCCTCACCTGGCTTCCCAAGTATTCGCTGGGCTGGCTCATAGCGGACTTTCTCGCTGGTCTCACGGTTGGTATGACTGCCATACCTCAAGGGTTGGCTTACGCCGACGTGGCGGGATTGCCCGCACAGGTAAGTCCATATTTCAATTTTTTTTATTTCATTTTCCCTCTTTCATACAGTACATACCCATCATTTCTCTTCCTATTACAGTTTTTCTCATTTTATTGAACTCCTTTTAATTCAACTCTTCTGACATAATGTTGTCTTTGCTCTACTGTACTATTTATTCACTTATTTTTAGTTGTATACTCTTCAAATAATTCAAATCTTACATATGTATTTATTAAATTTCCCGCATCTTGTAAGATCTTGTAAGCCATATTCCCCACTAAAATATTTTTCACGTCTTTCCTTTAATGTATCTTCTATTTTTTTGAACACAATTCTTCGATAGTATTTCATCGCAATAGACGATAGAAGTAGCTCAAATTGTATATAAATAAATGGTTTCCATTCACCTGTGCTGATTATCCTCTAAATAGCTGAAACCGATGTCAGAACTCATACTTTTGTCGAATCCGATTTTCCATAAGTTTCGAACTCCAGTCTTTATAAGCATTCGTATTTATCAACACTTTTTTCTCGAAATTTGCCTATCTGTGTGGGTGTATTTCAATTGCAAAAATTATTTTCACTTATTGTTACATTTTGATGACTCGGTAACGTTGAGCTACCAGGATAAAGCGATCAATACTCATTCCAATAGATATAAACACTAAAAAAATAATTATAGTCATTTCTTAGGTAAATATATAGATAATCGTAATAATGTACACTATTCAGTGTTAAATACTCTGTGTTGTTTGAAGCTTTTTGAGTAAATTTTCCGTAGTAAAGAATAAACACGATTAGAATACTTCGTGTATACTAAGTATATGTACGAGATAGGAAAAGAAATAGGGGCATGCTATATGTAACCCGTTAAAACTTATTTTATGAAGCAATCCACTCTAAGCGTTCATAACTTTCGTTCCTTACAAAATTTCTAAAAAAATTGCTAAATTGCTTTCGCTTTTTTAAATCCAGTCAATTTTCTAAATTTTCTTCACCTACCCTAATATTCCGTACCACTGCGATGTGTCATATTCACAATCTAATAAACTAACCGTGACACACAGTTTCGCGACCTGACTGAAACTCATACGACACAACTTGAGAGACACTTGTCGGAGTCGTACAAATTTGATTGAAGGTTCATTGAAGTCGTCTTGAAGACAATTGTGGAACAGTTTTCTCGTCTCATTTCTTTTTGAGTCATTTCTTTCCAAAAATAAAAATAAAATTATTTCGAAAACTATAGATTCTAGAGAAAAGTTGCTTCATTACAACACCCTATATTTTTAATGTCCCACACAATATAAAATATTTCAAGCTAAAAAAATTTCAAAAATGAAAAAAGTGATGAAAAAACAAAAATGTTAACTTATGTTCAAAATATGCACATTACCTCAGTCTTAACCATGTTGACAGATTTAAGTGTATCTTTTTCTGTTTCATTCTGGTTTCTCAAAATTTATAGTTTTTGAGATATTACAGAGAACGAAAAATTGGTCTTCGCGAGTTTTTTTATCTTTTTAAATTCTGTAAATGTTACCATTCAATAAACAACACAACACACTCCATGAAACAATTCACTTGAAACATTTTGAATGTTCCACTGTCAATTTCACGGAAAAACTCCTCCGTATTCAGGGCCTATTTTTACACCCCTGTGATCAAAGCAGGAGTCTCGGGTTCGATTCCCGGCTCATCGCCATTTTCATCTGGCCGAAAGTTATACATATATCAACGAAAGAAATACATGCAGGACTCTGTTCTTTATATCTCTGATGACTTCACAATGCGTTACTCGTGGTTTCTACTCGTAATTTATTCATTTTTATTATTACAATGTCAGCTCAGTATCTCTGCCATAAGACCATTACCTGCGTTTGAGTCATGTATTTTGTAAGTCTCTGTTTCATGTCTCTCTTTCTTTAATTTTTGTCTCGCTATTTGATCCTTGTCTATATATGTCTTGCCGTCTTATTGTTCATAACTTGTTATTCTGTTCTGAGTTGGTTCTTCATTCCTAGAAATGAATAATAGATATCAGAGGATATTTTGTAGTTACAATGTAATAAGCTAACCGTGACACTTGGTAAATTATGCAAGGCACTTCACGCAGTACCGTGGAAAAATCTCTCGCGCTTCATAATGTCGACAACACCACCTCAAATTGAATCAAAACTATTCGAACTATCTTATTTTCTTGAAAACTAATATGTCGAGAAATTATCATCTCTTAGTTTAGAAATAATTTGTAATTAATCAAAATTTAATATTTCTCTCTCGTTCGCCCATAATATTTCCAAGAAAACGGAATGCATTTGGCACGGTATTAATATGCGTCTGTGTGTCTGTGTTTGTATTTCATAATGTATATTATCAATGAAGGATGAAGCGGATGTGAACGAGTTTAATGAATACGAAGGATGAAACGGAGTAAAGTATGAGTTCTTCAATGAGTACATGATCTTCATTATGAGCAGCAATTACTTTAATGGTTCTCTATCCCTTTTTATTGGTTAATTCTACAAAAGTACAACGCAATGATTACTTAAATCGCAAGAATATTTATGGGATGTACTCATAATACGCTTCTTCCAACGTGCTTTAATGATAAGGATGATTAACATTAGATATTATATTAATGTTTAATATGTATTCTCTTCTTTCTCAGTACGGTCTATACTCAGGTTTCATGGGCGCTTTTGTTTATATCATTTTGGGAACGTGTAAAGACGTTACAATCGGTCCAACTGCAATCCTAGCTCTCATGTGCCAGAAAGCAGTTGAATCTAACGGAGAGGATTTTGCAGTATTGCTGTGTTTCATCAGTGGGTGTGTTATTTTACTGCTGGGAATTCTAAATTTAGGTAAGTTATTCATCATGCTGAGAATTTTTCCAAAAATTGTTCTTTGCAGAGAAGGGAAGTCGGACATGAAACTTTAATTTGCTTCTTTGTTTGTCTGTTTTTTTGACAATAAATTTATTTTGTTTTGTTTAATGTATTAACTAAAAACGTGTTTGTAAATCGGTGAAAACACCTAATAGAGCACGTAAGTTTTTTTTATTTTACCACGCTCTCGCGAATGAAAGTTCACAAGTTTTCGAACAAGCCTTGTGCTTTTTGAACACCATAAGAAGTATAATGAAAGCTTGTAATTGGAAATGTAAAATACTTTTTGCAATACATTGATTACACTCAAGTGACACATAATATCAGAGCTTTTTCTGGGAGAAAGTTACGCACTTGGCACTTCCCAAATACAGAATACTGATTTCGTAGGCTACAGTTTCTTTGGTATCATATACCAAAGTTTAGTATAACTACCACGTAAAAAACCTAGAATACCAGATAAGGTAATCCAATCTATAAACCAAGATACCTTAACCTTAACGAAGGAATTTTCCAAATTTTAAGCGACAAGCAATTACGGTCGAAAGAGAAGTCCTTTCAAATCATTTTGACATATTTAAAACCATCGCAGAGAGATAATACATAGATACTCCCTGACCCCAGAATTTAAACATCGAACAATGGTGGAACTAAGTGAACAATAAATTTAAAGTGTTGCCACTATTACTTTTATTCTAAGTTTACTGGTACGTGTACCGGCACAATAAGCACGGCATAAATTAATTAATTAATTAAGTAAATAAATATTTGTTTTCACATTTCTTTAGAATCAATTATTCTTTTTAAACCAGGAAAACCAGCTGTAGGATTAATTTTCTTGTAGACATTTTTTTTTCAGTAAACAAAAAATTCATCTTTAAATATTTACTAAATTGATTACTTGAAACTTTGCGTGAAGTTCGTGTCACCATGTTTCCAAACAGCTTCGGACTTGATTCGAATAGAAATAATTTTCTCGGAAAATTGAACTTTAATTAATAAAAGAAGTAGTTTACATAATCGTATATTATTGTAGATTGCATTGGTATCACCTCCTCCGTCCGAACTATATTGAAAAAGGTGTGTTAAGCTTGTTTTTGAGGAAGTGGAAGAGGTTCTAAGTTCAACAACAACAACAAATTACAACAGATGTTATATGTTCTCCCCATTAACAGCGATACAGACCTCGCACCTACGTCTCATGGATTGATGATTATGTTCTACCGGGAATCTCGCGAGTTCACGCGATGTAGTTATGAACATTAAATTCTTAGAGTAATAAATTTTGATTGTATTGAACAAATTAATCATGTTACGTCGAATGAAAATGGTAGACGGGATCGGGATTCGAACCCGGGACCTTGAGCTCTACGCGCTCATGCGCTTACCGACTGCGCCATCCCGTTCGCTTCTCGGGTCCGTCTATCATTCTCATTCAACTTGTGAAACCCAAAGACCTCTGAGGTGGTCTCGTAGAGACTAGATTCCTCATC
>NNCF01126402.1:1560715-1576955 GCA_002313205.1 Laupala kohalensis | reverse complement strand
TCCCGGTCCCGTCTACCATTTTCATTCGACGTAACATGATTAATCTGTTACCTGGCGGTGAGGTTCACCGCAATCTAAGAGATTTCTATGTATTGAACAAGTTCATCGAGCTATGAAAATTGTCTCGGAATAATATGTGAAATTATGAGACATTTTAATAATTCCAAAATATTCGGCCCTCGATGTTCATGTGATTTAATCTGAAGACCATTATGCGGTAAGCAAATTCCTGTATATGTTTAAGCTGTGGCACCTATGAGCGCGAGACGGCCCATCGTCGTCGCCAGACAATCGAGATAATACGCCGTCTGAACTGTATATGAATGGGGAACGTGAGTTTTGATTTTCCCTGAACCGTTGTGACGGAGACAGCACGGTGGCTCGTCACGCACTTACACGTGCCACAGCTTTATATCTTCAAATCCCAGCGTTTGTTACTACACCTAAGTTAAGTTACTACACCTATGGAACAGAATATTTACTCATTAGTAAATTATTAGGAATTGCGGGGTGGGGGACGTGTTTTCCCCAACTAAAGGTACAAACTGTCAAATATCCTCAATAATTCATTATCATGTTTGTTTTTTACAACAACTTTTCTAGAACTATTATTTTCGTAACCACAAGCGAAAATAGATTTTCAGCATCTTTAATCATTGTTTCAAAATAGATGTCGAACGAGCAAAGTGTTTTAATTATATTTTGGGACCAAATTCACCTTATGGTCCAACGCCGTAGAAAAATATCCAGATGAGATATCGAAAAACGGCCTTTTTTGCCATGATTCTGGAAGGGACTTTGTTCTCGAAAATTACAAATTGAATAATTTTATGTGAAAATTTTTTTTTTTTTTCGATGGCAAAGAAAAGCCGTTTTTCGATATCTCACCTGAATTATTTTTGAAACACATATGAAAACACTTTCACATAACTCCATGCACCATAAATACTCAATAGAGGTTGAACACTTACATGATTTGGAGGTTAATTACTCGGACTCGTCCGAGGCCGAGTAGTATTCCTCCGCGCTGTTGGCACCGATGGGGGCGGAGGATGTGAATGGCTGCGGCTCATCATATTCCTCCGCGCCATCCCCTCCCTCTTCCACCAGCTCCAGCTGTTCTGGAAGGGTGGGGCGGCGCGGGTCGTATAATTCGCCGGCCATCCTACAAAACTCGACGAAAGCGTCGAGTTTCATCTCCCGGCAGCGCTTTCATTTCATAAAAAGGAAGACGAAGCTAATTATTTTCGGAGCGGATAAATGATGATCTAATATATAGTGAATGTATAGCAAATGTACCTTGTAAAACATATACCTGGCGAGATTGCCAGGTATGTGTTTTTTTTTCCCGCATGCCGGGAGCAAGGGCCACACTTTTCGCTCCACACCAAACCCCCTCGATAGAGTTGGTGTGGGCGCCAGTGTCTGGGTCCTGCAGAAGTTGAGAAATGTTTCAGAAAATGTGAAGTACGAAAATTGAACTATTGGCAATGAATTGAGTTGATCATACCACAAAGGTGAGCGAGTGGTTCACCGTGAGGCGCTCGTACCCCGATGCCCCCAAGGAGTCGTACGCGCGCCAGCAGTCTGATATAACGGTTGTTCCTGTTAGCAAAGACGAGGAAATAATAGGTGCAAGGCGCTTTCTGTAAAAGAATGAAAAAGTACGTTTTTCTTCATACATACCTGGCACAACCCACTGCTGAATGAGCGGTACTAGAGTTTCGCGGTCCCTCTTTTCCACCGGAAACAAACATACCTGCCCGGTACCCCGCTCGTACAACCCGAAAACCCACTGGCCCTCGACTTGATGTCCCCGGTGGTACTTACGACGACCGAATTTCGATTCGTCGATCTCAACTACCTTACCGGGTCCCCCTAAGGGTTTTCTGTTCACCACCATTGCGTCGTGGACCACCTCTCGACAAAAGCTGGCCCAATTAACCACGGCGGCCGTTCCGATGCCTACTAACTTCGTAATCGAGGTCAGGGGAGTTCGGGCGACCCACTGGGCAACGAACAGGAGAATGTTTACGAGTGAAAATCGGGAAACCGCGAAAAACGTTCCCGTGCGGTACGACACCCTGGTCCCACAAACGTTCTTCCTCTTAGTTTTGGGCACCGGGACACTAAACTTGCACATCCACGTATACCCATCGGCCCTGTTAAATACCAAATCATTAGAATAAAACATTACTCATCTCAAAAGACCCGTATCTAAAATTACGACTCCCATTAATGAATTACCTTGAGGAGTCCTCATACAATTTAAGGGGATTCCCGCACTTTGGGCACATGTAAGTGCCCTCCGCGGGAATCAACCCTAAACGTACGAGAGCGTCATGGAGAGCCTCCTTGTTGCCCTCCAATTGACAAATATTTTGTATCTTGTACGTTTCCTAGCAAAATGTTGGCGATGTTTTCCGATGAGAAATAAAATATTTCGCTGCATGCACGTATCACACGATGTAGAAACAATGAAAATAACTTACCATGACGGCAGCGGGAAGGGACTCGGCGAAATTAATTACTATACTTAAACTTAACAAATTACTAACCTTTTTACAAAAAACAACAACGTAAGACTTTAAACTAACAAAAAACCACGAAAACAGCTACTTGGACTACTCGCACAACTCGCAAACTCGGACTACTCGCAAACACAACTACTCGCACGACAGAACTCGGAAGCACTAGTGAGAGAATAATCTTGCAATCAGCACTTTTGGATACCGAGCAATTTGATACGTTGCCTCTTTCGCGCGTAAAACTTCCCACATTATTGTGAAATTACCTTTTCATGATTGATAACCAATATCAATATACATTTTAATCATGGAAAGCTTACGTATCAAATAATGTTATGTAAAATATTCATGAAAGTAAAGTCGAAAGTAAATAGTAATAACTTTTTAAGTTACCGCGTTTTTCTATTGACATATATTCATTGTAATTTTTATTCATGTACAAACATTTTCTGTCAAGGAATCTAACTTACGATTGAATTAATTTAGAAATATTACTCATTTCCAATATATTCACCGCAGAGATTATTCAGTTAATATATTTCATTTTCCGTAATGCGTTTTCCCTCGTTTTTCATTTAGTCTTATCGAGTTATGAGTAACAAATATAAAAACAGATCTATGAATAAAGGGTGTAAAGAAAAAAGGGTTGTCTTTTTTATTACATTTAATGTCATTTACATTACATTTAGTATGACTCTTATTTACATTAAATATTTACATCAACATGACTGTTGTTGACATTACAATTGGAATGTTGGTTACATTTTCAATAGTTCATGTAAACTATGAAGTAAAAGTATTCAGTGAATTATAGTGTTATTTACTTTTAAGTATGTTTGAAATAAATACATTATGTTCTGTTTTTTCATGTGCTTTTCAAATTAAGCATTTGACTTCGGAATTGTCTTCTACGCCGTATTCTAAATGGTAGTGGGCGTCGGAAATATCTCGGGAAACTTCGGAAATACGACACCGATGACAGCTTGGCAGGACCGGGACTCAGGCGAGTGACATACAGCAGCTCCGAGAATTTTCCCCTCTGGTTGATGATGAAGCAGACCACATGCTCGCTTTCATCCGTATCCTGTCACATAATGATTTATTTTAAATTATTTTCGACAAAAAAAAACAAACCGTGATAGTCCCTTTTGCATCCATTTACAAGTAAAATATCGAAAAACTCAGACACGACTCAATTATTTCTTGAAATACAGGAAAAAGTTAAAAAAAATACATTTCATCCCAACTCATCTTCTTAAAATCGGAATTTCGAAAAACTCTTACTATCATATTTTTTTATTCTAGACCCCTCACTTTGTACTGCTGTAGAAGGCACAACAAAAATCATAGATTAAAATAATTAACACCATAAAATTTGTCATGTTGTTGTGCATATACTTATAGAGAAAATAGTTCTAAGAATGAATAATACTTTTAAAATAGCAGAAATGTTTCAAAAAACGCGAAATTTTTACTGCTTTTCCCGATACGTCTACTTTACTAATTTTTATACAGTAAACTAAAAGTGTAAAAAATAATTCTTATTCAGCGAATGTTAACAATTATGTTTGTGACTACATTTAAAAATTTCAAGCTTCTACTTGCAAAATATAACGAGATATTAACATTTTCCATAAACATTGCTAAAAACGACCATGCACGTTATTAAGGAAGAAAATTTATACTATCGCCTTGAGGAAAATGCCGTGATCACATGATCAATGAATTGAAACGTTTAAAACTTAGTATGTAACCACAAATAACTGATAAACAGAATTGTGTTTTCATTTGGCGACCAGCGGTGCCTCAGCGGGGAAGGACAGTCAGGTCGTGCATCCCTTCTCACTTTCTTCCCTCTCGCCCCCTTCCGTCAGTAGTTGTGGATAGTTTTATGACTTCTTAAGATGTTGCTTGCAGCTTGCTTACTTAAAACCTTTCTACTGACTGATTCTAGAAGTCTCCACTTCCTTTACTCTTCGTGCTAAACTTACAAAATAATAATTCGACTATTTTCTTAAATTATCTTATATAATTTTAATTCAAGTTTTCTTTTTTATTCAGTTGAAAACAGTGTTCTAATGAAGGTTGAGAAAAAAGGGAATTTTTCTCCTGACAATTTTGTCTCAATTTGTACATATTATATTTATTTACAAAAAGAATTCCATCTCTCGTGATTGTCAAAAGTTATTCTCAAAAAATCAAATAAAATTATAAAATATTAACGAAAAAGTTAACCCAATTCCCAATTAAGCAAATTGTGTTATGCATTCCGACATGGATATAGAAAGCTACAAATTTTATTTTGCCCCCACCCTCACTTCCGGGTATCGAAACCGGGATAACAAGGTGACGAGCAATCACGCTGACACCGTGGACACGACAGGTTAACTCTATTAGTATTATAATTCGTAGCTAACTTTTTATCGTATCTAGGAATTTTTGTTTAAATTTTTAAGCCGCCTCTGCCTAAGCAATTGATGGGATGGTCCCTTGCTTGCTTCTGGAGAGTAAATTAGTTTACTGTCCTCCACGTGGTCATACGTAGTTAGTAACGGCTTTTTTGACAATAAATTTATTTAGAATAAAAATTCGATAGTAGATCAAGAAACCATGAAATCCATTAATATCGCACTCTGAAGGTCGCTAGTGTATTCATTTTAGCCACTTATTTTGTCCACAAAGTCGCTAGCATTTTGGCCAGTTATTTAGCAATAAGTTCCACTGTGTAGCTAACACATTTTGCCCACCTGCTTGGTAATCTGCTTCACTGTGCTGCGAACAGCAGCTCATCACGTTCGCAGTGTGGCCCTTTAAATCTCATGGCGCCGCTAGTGAACTCCGATTGGTTGCGTCGTGGCGGAGAGATGAAAATAGTGCGGAACATTATTTCTTTATAACTACCGTAAATATGAAGAGCGAGGAATACGACTTATATTTTCGGAACCGTAATAATATTTGTAGTATTATGACATTAATCATTCTTTCGAACCCTCTTTGGACCATAAGGTGACCCAGTGTTAAAGTTGCAGAAGTTTTTGCACTTTTGAATGTTCAGTATACATCACATTGAGTTGTATCATTAATATTCCATGAGTGTTTTGGACAGATAGTGTAGACAATGATAAATAATATGCTCAACTCAAGTGTACCAACACTGAAGTCTCTTATATCTCCATTAGTATCTCTATTCATAAAATGCTATTATGAATATTTTGCAATTTTTACTAACAGTATGAGCACAAAAATGGTGAGTAATCTTAAGATAGTTCTTTTAAACTTACATAAATCTCTTAAGTTGTGGTTAACTACCCGGCCAGGTAATATTCATTCAACATAATGCGATTAATCTCTTTAACTTATTTGCTTCGGATTAAGGGAAAAATCTTGCATACAATCTATTATTTAGTAGGAATATTAATACAATATTGTAAAAGTCAACAAATTGTGCTTTAAAATGAAGGAAGAAGTACCCTCTTATTAAGTATGTTGATGTATGGAATCTTACTAAAAATTTTATATTATCTCAACTAAAATTTACTTGATATAGATATTTTCACTTTTTTTCAAATTTTGTGATAACACAATAAATACAACTAAAAATTATTGTATGAAACTTGACATGATGTTTATAATTCACTTATAATCTTTTAGGATTTTTGGTAAACTTCATTTCGATGCCTGTTACTGTGGGCTTTACATCTGCAGCAGCAATTACCATTGCCAGTTCTCAAGTGAAAGGACTCCTTGGAATACCGGGCAAATCTAATGAATTTTTAGACTCTTGGATAGCAGTTTTTGACAACATTGAAGAAACATCTCTTTGGGACTCAGTTCTTGGTATCACTACTATTGTTATTCTTCTGCTAGGCAGAGTAAGTTGAAGATGCTGTAGGTTTAGATATTACCTATAGTTTTGAACACTAATTGGGATAGCAAATATTCTCATTATTTATTTAATTTGGAAATATTCATTTCTTGAAAAGAAATTCAAAAATTTACAAAATGGGCAAAAATATTTCATAAAAATGTTATGATAAAATGTTCAGTTTTGTTGATTGTTACTTAAGTTTCTAAGAATGTATTATCCCAATCCTTGAATATTTCCATATCTCTCTTCTTAAAGAATCATGTTAAAATATATATTTTTTGTTTTCAGGCTTTAAAAGATTTGCAGGTTAAAAAAGACACTTTGACACTCTGGCAAAACATTTTCAACAAAACTATATGGTTGGTGTCACTTGGGCGAAATGCACTTGTAGCAATTGTTGGTACTGCCTTGGCTTACTACTTTACCACTACTAATGGAGAATCACCATTTAAGATCACTGGTATAATAGTTATCCCACAAAAAAATTAGTAATACAGTAAAGATCCGTGCAACTAAAATGGGCTTTGATGTCAATAGAAAGAAAATTTGTATCAGAGAAACATTATCAAAAAACTACATTAAGATCACAAAATTGAATTTTCTACACTCATATTTAGTAAAAAGTAAATAGCATAAAGTATCGAATCATTTAATTAAAACTTATTTGTGTATAGAAGTAAACCATAAGAATACAATGTCTACTAATAAAAGTTTAACCCTAAATTCAATAATCTTTGTTCCATATTATGAATGTTGTTTAAAACTGAATGTCGACAAAGTTCAGATCTACTTGATACTTTTTTGCTTGATGATGTTCCACTCTTTCCTGCACAGGTTCTATTCGCCAAGGGTTACCACCTTTAACACCCCCACCATTCAGCTCTGATCGTAATGGAACAGAATTAAATTTTGGTGATATGATTGGAGAACTAGGAGTTTCTGCAATTACTATACCTCTAATTTCCATTCTTGAAAGTATAGCCATTGCGAAAGCTTTCTGTAAGTTTACCTTTTATGAGTAAGTTAATGTTCATATTATCACTATAAAAGAATTAAATGATTTATCTATTTCTTAGAGCATTTCAAATGACTACCATACAAAAAAGTTCCATGCATGCTGTTTATACTATACATGATTATTAAAGACTTAAATCTGAATTTATGAAAACTAATAGAATTTCACTAATTAAAATTCTGTTTAGAACATTACACGTTAAATTTAATTACAATTTTTTTAATAAAGGCAAACAAAAAAGACAATTTTTTTTTCAATGATCTTGAAATCTTCATATCTTGAATTACTAAAAAAAATATTTTAGTTTTCAACATATAAATAATAACATATAAATTGTCAACATGAGATCAAGTAGATGGGATTTCACATAATTTTCATTCTTTTTTCTGATTAATGGGAAATCAATTGGTCATACATTCAGAAATAAGGACTATACAAACTAACAATTAAAGCTATTACAGGTGAACTGTTTACATAAAATTATTTCACCTCAACATGTAATAATCATGGAATTTAAAAAGTAGTTATAATGAAGTAGCGTATCAGTAAATTACATTGCATGGTTACTAGTCAATACTGACTATTTCCTGGAAGTATGTGACATGTGATAAATGTGACTTATGCGATATACAGTAAGTGAGTTTTGTAAAAATTGTAAATATGAATATCCAGAAAACTAATCTCTGTTTTTTTAATTATTTCATTTCAATACATATGAGGGGCCCCACATGATTTCATGTTTTTGTTGTTTGTGCCAGTAGCATGTTGTATTATTTCTGCCACACCCTATGATCTAATAGGATTTATCAACTTGAATTCTGTATATCAATACTGTGCAATTAAATATCTAAAATAATATTACTGGAATTGTAGATATTTTAATTTTGAATGGATGAAAACCGGTGGAAATATTTGGTGCATTGTCATGGATGACAGAAACATTAGTAATGTTTTGTCCCCATTGATAAATATTTAAATAAATTTTAAATAAATTTAAATAATATTTAAATAAATATAAATTTATTGTCAAAAAAGCAGTACAAACTGCATATGACCAAGCGGAGGACAATAAACTAATTTACTCTCCGGAAGCAAGCAAGGGACCATCCCATCAATTCCGATCAAGGGCCCTAAGGTAGAAGCAGATTCAAAAATTTCAGCAAAAATTTCTAGATAAGATAAAAAGTTAGTGAGTTATAATACTAATAGAATGTCAATACGTTTGTAATTTAACACAAATATGTTTGTAAATTTACATGTACAAGTTATTATCGAACAATAGATTATTCTGAGTATAGTGTTTAAAAATCAGGGAGCAAAACCCTGGCCAGGATGGGATAAGAGATAAAACTTGATATCTTGGTTTAGATATTTTCATGAATAGATAAGAGATATAACTTGAAATTTTGACAGGAGATTGAAATTGTATTATAGAGGATCACTAAAAAAGATTTTTAGAAATTGAGATGATAAGGGCAATAATCAGAGTAAAATCTGAATATTGAAAGTTTGGCTATTTCCATTATATTTCATTAACTAATCATCTCATTTTTTTTCATGTAATTCTTATCTCTCATTTTAAATGTTATTTAGGTAATTCCCATATCTTCAAATGGGTTTTGTTTCTTTTTTTTGATATTTCTTTCTAAGTGGGTGTCAATGAATAAGACAGGTTTTTGGAAGGTTATCGTAAGTGATAATGACATGGTATACTATTTTTGCTATTTATCAGGAAATAATTGAGATACCCACTTTAGTTCTGTAGATTTTTTAATAAAATTTATAAAAACTATTATCTGGAATCTTCAATATTCCATTTTAAATGGGACCATCCCATCAATTTCGATCAAGGGCCCTAAGGTAGATGTGATTGTAATATTTCAGAATACTCCTTAGATAAGAATAAAAATAGTTTGCTAGTTTAAATATATCAACAGAATACCAATAAAATTTGTATTTAATGAAACAAAAAAGTTATTTCTCAAGAACGTATTATCAAACTATAGATTTTCGGAAAATATGTTTATAAATCATAAATATTTAAAAATCTCCATATTTGAGGTTACTTATTATAATAGGCTGACATCCCTAGGCAAGATCCTAAGTATAAAATCTGCCTCTACCCAAAGGAAAACCAGAGAAAAAAACGGGGCAGATTAGGGCTATAAAATTACTGTACATAACCATTCCAAGTTTGAGTAAGATAAAATTAAACTTTTATGAATAAGTTTTGAAATTTTGTTAGTTGTTTTAGAAGTACTAGAGCTGTGAGGTGATAAAGTACAGAATGAATAAATGTATTTAAAATATAAATGAAAAATTAAAAAAGACATTTCATGGGAAATAGAATCCATTTTAACTTTTATGAAATGTAATAAATTCTTTTACTTTGTAGAATGGTGCATAGGTACATTTGAACTACAGATTTGAAAAGATTCAATTTACTAAATCTTTATTAAATTATTAAGTACAGGGAATTATACTTAATAGGAATGAAGTGTTAACAAAATCACAGCAACAAAAACACCCATAGCAGGGTCAACTATTATGATATAATGCCAAAGACAGTGAAATGTAACCAATAATAATGATGTTCTTTTTAGCTTTTGCTTTAAAAAGTAACTTTTACAAATTCAGAAGTGTCAGTAAAAATGTTATCAAACATTTTAAAAATGAGCCATATGTATTATTCACTTATCTTCCTACCTGTTACTATCTTTTGGGACACTCCACTAAGAGCATCCACACTTTCAGAATACAAAAAGAGGATAATGCAAATGATATGTAAATCTCATCCTCTAAATTCATGTAAATTTTAATTAGGATATTAAATATTCAAATTCTTCCTTTAATTTTCATAATGTTATGAAAAATAACATTTTTAAGCCTGAATAAACAAAATCCCATCACTACTTTTCAAGAAACAGTCTTGTTCACACACAAATGCAATGAATATTTATTGTTCTTGCATGTTAAGTTGCCACTCCTTTGAACCCTAGAACAGAATTGATGGGATTGTCTCTTGCCTGCTTCTGAAGAGTAAATTAGTGTATTGTGCTCCACAGAGTCATATGAAGCTTGCAACTGTTTTTCTGACAGTAAATTTATTAATATTTTTATTAAAATAATAACTTTTCAAAAGCTCTGAAAAATGTTGTTATAAATTAGTTGTAAAAAATTATGTTAAATATTTTAATTAGAAATATGTATGTTAGTTATACTAACTATGATAAACCAATCAAATTTTGGAACAAATACATTACAGCAAAAGGTAAAACTCTGGATGCCACTCAAGAAATGATCGCTCTTGGCGCTTGCAACCTTCTTGGATCATTTGTTCGCTCAATGCCAACCACCGGATCCTTCACTCGAACAGCTGTAAATAATGCATCAGGAGTTATGACACCCTTAGGAGGCCTATTTACAGGTACAAAATTAAATTTTTTAATTTAAAGTTTAATCAGAAATTGTATTTATATAAAGAAATCTCATGAAAAATTTTATAGGAAAGAATTATCCATACTATATTAAATTTATTTGTTGCAGCTTTGTAATTTTTTACTATAAATTTATGAAGACATTATGTAACATTTAACGTCAGTTTATATTATCATAAAATATATCCATTGATATTTTCACAGGTGGACTTGTTCTTTTAACTCTCAAGTTCCTCACTGGAACATTCCAGTACATTCCAAAAGCTACATTAGCAGCTATAATAATTTCAGCAATGTTTTTCATGGTAGAATATGAAATTGTGCCGAGCTTATGGAAATCAAGGAGTAAGATAGCTTATTGAAAAGATTTCATATAATAAGTCCTTCATCTTGTTAATATATATTTCTCTGTTCTAGAAATAGATCTAATACCATATACTGTAACAGTTTTGGTGTGTCTATTTGGAGGCTTGGAATTTGGAATTATTTCTGGAATTGCAGTGAATCTCTTGTTTATTTTATATGATGCAGCCAGACCTCGAGTCAGTATGCAAAGTTGTAGAGTAAGTATTTGTTGACTATGTCAAGTTTAATATAAGAACAATATGTTCCATAAATAACTTTCATCTTTATAAATTATTTGTACTTTCTAGCTCATTAATTATTGAATTATACATGAATTCAATTTTTGTGCTGCACTCCTTCATATACACACTAACTTAATGTTTTATTTGAGCCCTTTCAGTTTTTAAAACCACCAGCTTACATAAAAATACAAAATATATAAAAATTATATAAAATTAATTTTTTAAAGGTTTATTTAGAAAACCTGCTTTCTAAGTAATTTCTGCTCATAAGGTATTTATGTCAGAATTGTAGTTTAAAGAAGTTTATTTTACAAGTTCTTCCTGTGAAGGGACTCAGGCATGCTGATATGAGTCCTTCCCAAAATCAATTTGTGGATCCACCTTTGATCTCTTTAACCAGTATAAAATATATAACTATATTGAATCAAATGACAGTTAAAAGATTCCTTCATCGCTTCTCCTTAAGAAACTTTTTGATTTTAGTGAACAAAGCTTATATCAGTTTAAATAATCCCTCTAATTTTTTTTCCATTTACTCTTTACTCTTCATTTAGTAAATATACTTAAATACAGAATTTATTACTAATTGTTTTTAATTTATAAAAAAAAAGGTGCTGTCTCATGATGTGTTGTTAGTAACACCTGACTACAGTGTCATTTTTCCTGCTGCTGAGTCCTTCAGAAGTTCTGTCTTAAAGAAGTGTCTATCTCTTGATGCCAAGCCTATAATAATTATTGATGGACGCTACATGAGACATATAGATGCTACTGTTGCAAAGGTATATTCTGTTACATCTCATCACCCAAGTTACGAAGGAAAACAATTATTTGCATAAAGTGATTTAATAAAATTTTATAATTAAGTTTACATTCATGAATGATTAATTATCTTTAAGTAGTTCAGAGTTTTATTGTTGAAAAACTTCAAAACCATAAAATTTAAGACATACAACACAAATTAAATTCACTTTTCATCACTTCACAGATATTTGGATCTCTAGTGGATGATTTGGAAGTGAGAGAACAAAAATTACTGTTGTGGAACTGGAATAATATTTCACGAGCTACAATATTAAATAGTGATGCTAAATTAGCTGAATTGTTGAGAGATGACACTACATTAGAACAAATATTTAGAGGTAAGTGGAAAACTTCATGTCACAACTGGATTGGAGTTAATTGATGTTGAGTATTAAGATGATTATATTTGTTATATATTGTTTCTCTGGTTTCAGAAAGTCCTCATACTGACAGTCTCCAGAATGGTAATATTTCGTCAACAGGTGAAGTCACATCTATCACAGTCTCTTAATAGTATCATTAACCTAGTCAGCCTATGAGAAAAATAGTAAAACAAATTCAGAGATAAACTGAAAAAGATATGTACAAAAGAGTGGAAAGGAGTAACAATTACTGTAATGGGATGAGAAATCTCATAGTATATGTGTGTACTTTTACATGTATATAATCTTGACATATATATGTACAAGTTGGTTATTTGTCCACCTGTTTTGCTGATATGGTCTTCAGTTCCTTTACTTTCTCAAGTAAAACAGTTTCAGTAATTTGTAAATATAATTGATATCATTTCACTGAGAATACTAATTTCCACAAAATTCCAAAAATGGACTGGAAAGGAACAAATAATAGACTAGGTCATAATTCTTTTCTAATGTTTATGAATGGTGTTACATTAAGATGTTCCTTCTCAACTATTGCGATATTTTACAACGCAAATTTCAAACCTTACAATAAATAAATTATAATGAGTTTATTATTTATATGACTGAAAAATTTACATGTGAAACTTTTTGTAAAAATAAATGCCCTTTATCAGTATTATGTATGGTTATGACAGAAAAATTTCAATATAAATATCATTTTTAATAAAAGTTTTTATGATACAATCATTGTAAACCTAAAAAGTATGTTTAAATTACAATGAAAAACATTTCCACTGATGTATGATACTTTGCATTATTTCTTAACTGTTCAAATGCATTGGAAGTAGTACAATAGTGTCTCGGAGTAATGGCAACTTCAAAAGAATGTTAAACTAAGGTTTAGCATTCAATAAAAAACATAACTGCCATTTTATAGAGAATATACAAATACTATCAATAAAAAAGTTGTTTTTTATCATACTATTACCAGTATTAAGTTAGTAGACATAATAGAACAAGATTTTTTTATATGTTCATACCATCATATTAAATGATATATTAAAAAATAAGCAGGTTCTTAGTTACATTTAGTTACATCCATTTATAACAAGTGAGGTCCATCATGGGGCCAGATCAGTCATGAGAATGAAACATTGATAACTATTGACACGTTATTATGGATCAGAATAAAAAACAACATCAGAACTCGTAGCTCAATGATAAATGTGAAATTAGACTTACCAGGCATTGTACACATTGCATAGAATTTTGACTACTTTCAGTATCACTGTTCAGGATGTTGGGAGGTAAAATGAGAGAGTTTGAAGAAGGGAAGGAGGAGAGAGGGGACTCCAAATAAAAAATCTGCTCCAGAACCCCTGTATTGTCTTGGTAGCCCTGAAGTATTCAACTTATTAAGTGGAGCCTGAAAAAGGTAAAGGTTTACATATTGGAATCTAGTTATGCTTTTATCTAATTTTCCTTTTACCTATTTTCTCAAAGATACAGGAAAAACTGAGCTATAAACTATCCTACAATTTTTATCTTGTAATTACATTCTCTCTGACATCAACAGTGGGATAGAGACATAAAAATATACATAGACAATAATTCATCACAAAAATGTGCAGTTACATCATATAAACTGTAATCAAATACCAAGGGTGGATCCAGGGGCCCATAACGAAAAACTTTTTCCCACCATTTATGTATCGTACAATGTTATTATAACACATTATGAGAACAGCAATAGAAGATTGTTAATTTATTGGATTAATACAGTACTATTATTCCAGTTACAACTTATTATTTTATTTTATTTATGATTTATATAGCTTTGGTTATCTTTCTATTGTAAATTTTTTAAATCTAATTCTCTATTAGACAAATGGTTTGGAATCTCACTGGAGTGCAAGTATACTACACACAGTGAAATATCAAAGCCCTAGGCTCAGCGCTGGATTTACCACTAGGCCCACTAGACCCAGGCCTAGGAGCACACAGTGCCAGTGGGTGGACACTAAAAATGAAATTATTTAAACAACAAAAAATATTTATGATAAGTTAAAAAAAGTTGGAATGTAGTTTTATGTGAGTTTTTAAATAAAAAAGTTTATTATTATTTCAATAATTATGTTTAATGATATTTAATAACTTATACATAAGCAATGTGGTCCAGTTTTGATGAAATTCTTCTCCCTCACATATAAGTTTTGTTTGAAAATTTCTTTAACACATGCGACCGCTTATCCCATCAGAGTGAACTTTATACATGCTCGGAAATGAAAAAGATAAGGTAATTGAACCGGTAATATTTAATATTGGTTTAACAGGCAAAACGAGAGTAATAGTGTATTTTTTGAGGACATCATCTATTTGGCCTCCTAACAAACAGTATTATAATATTTATTAAAAGCACGTCTTTCTTTCTTATTTTTACTGTTTTAAAGTGTCAAAAATTGGATTTTAATAAATAATTATACAATAGAAAAATAGCATTTGGATAAAAAATGTAAGATATATTAAAATATTTGTTTGTTTTTATCAAAAAGTAGTTACATTTCAAATATTGTGGATATCTACTATATAGAAGTCGAAAAAGTATTAGTAAAGGTTTCTATTATTTTTATATATGTTTGTCTGAAACTATTTTGATTGAATAATTAAAACAACTAATTATATTTAATTTCAAATCTGTTTGTAAAATTTTGGGATGTGGAGGTTTGTGCGCATAAAAAGTGTACATGTCATATTTTAAGTTGTGCACAAAATATGTGTGCATACTTTTTATGTGCAGAAACCACCATGTCCCAATTTTTTTATAAATATTGATAAATTATTTCTTTTGATAAACAATTGCAAATAATAAACACAATTTATTTTGATCCAATGCCTCACATTCATTTCTTCATGAACCTGGTAACTTTTAGATTTTTTAAATCCATAATTAGTTGCTGAAGAATGATAAAGTATGGCGTGTTATCTCTGCACTCATTAAGATTTTTGTAAATACATTTTGGAGATATAAAGCTTTTACGCATAATATTGTCAATTTTTTCTAACCATGCAAGAAACATAATTATGTAAAACAGAGAAACATGGAGGTTCACATACATAAAAGATTTTTGCACATTCATTTTTTAATACACTTTTTTTTTCATGCACATAAGAATGAAAAAAAAAAGAAATGTTGTGCACAATTATTTTTCAAACCGAAGTGTTGGAATAAAGAGATATTAACTCTGTTATTTCTAAAAATATTTAGTTTCTTTCTCTGTCAAACATCTCTCAACAAATACACGTCTTTACATTCAACGCATCTTTGAGTTTTGACCCTTACGCGTTTCTCATTAATGTCATCGATATGAGTATTGCCAGATACTAGAAACCGCGAGTATTCGTGGATACTCTTCGCATGAGGACAAGACGAGGGCCCGGTGCCTTAAGTTCTCACGCATGTTTCTCTCGATATATGCGTCTGTCGATGTTACAAATGAAAATTTTCAAGCTCTGGCAAGTTAATACGTCGCCTTATACGAAAAGTCAGTCTCTTGCTAGTTGTCGTAGGCCGTAGAGTACAGACGTGTCCTTCCTTGGGTTCAGTTAATAAAGAATAATTTAATGTATTTCTTGTCTATTTTA